>JANIJG010008888.1:0-19420 GCA_024611175.1 Megaceryle torquata | reverse complement strand
ATTGCAGGGGAGCTTGGCCGGGGCTCTGAGCACCCTGCTCTGGTTGCAGATGGCCCTGCTCCCTGCAGGGGGGTTGGCCCAGATGAGCTTTAACGGTCCCTTCCCACCCAAACCATTCCATGGTTCTGTGATACCATAAGGTGGGAATGTCTTTCTCCTTACCTCACTTGAAGGCGAGTAGATTTCTGACAGTTCACCCGGAGTTTAAGAAAGAATTTTGGAAGAAAATACCTGTTCTGAATATAGATCCATAAGTGTTTCAAAAATTGAAGGCTCCTGCTCCTTCATTCCTTCCGCACTGGGCAGTGTATGCAGAGATTCAGTCAACCACAGGCAAAAGGTGATTCCACCTTAAAATTACTTCCAGCTTCAGCCCAGTCTGTGTAAGGTCTGGTGTGCTCGTGCTGGTCCATACACCCGCTGCAGGAGCCCCGACCGCTGCAGTGGTTCGCTCCAGTTGCTGTGGTGCCCTCAGTGGGTCCTGCTAAGAAATCCATGGAGTAGAGACTATGATACTTGGAGAGCTGGACATTGTAAGATCTTACAGAAATTTTAAAATACAGACCAAAGTTGATGTTGAGATTTACCATGAAATTCCGTTCTTGAGGGATGAATCTATTGCGCTCTTTCTGGTTTGACAGGTCCCCTGTGATGGATTCAGTGACATTGAGACTCTTGGGTGCCCAAGTCATTTTTTTGAGGATGAGCTGATGTGTATCCTTAACATGGAAGGAAGGTAAGAATGAGAGGGGCTGGATATGGAAGAGATTTTTTTTTCCCTTTCACCAGTTAAGCGCACTACTGTGATGAATGCCTGACCTCAGCTTCTATCCATCACTCTCCTACAACACCACCCCAGGCTTACCAAGGGAAAATATCACCATGTGTTTTATTTCAGAACAAATTTAATATTCCCAGAAGAAACCATGTAAACCATTCCACAAGAAGGAGATCCTCTGGTTTTCTGTTGCTGTTGGTTGCTTGGTTTCCTTCCCAGTTCACAATGCCTCTCGGGACACATTCCACGTACCCTCTTCTCTGCAGCAGCTTTGCCTTAAGCAGTTCACATCCTCACGTTCCTTTTTTATTTACACCTGCATTAGTTTGCTCAAGTGATTTGCAGGATGAGGCCACAGCACCACAGGGAAGGATTTTTTTTCTTAGCTGTAGTAGATCGGTACAATTTTTGTCCCCAGATACACAACTGAGTTTAATTCAGCTGCTGCAAAATTGGCAGATCTGTAAATTATTCTGACAGCTGAAGTGTTGAGCAGGTAAATAAAACTTCTGGTTTGCACCTGCCTGGGTGTTCTCAGCACCGTGGTAACCAAGATGAACAAGTCACTGCTTTACTTGCAGGTTTTTCTGCTGGTGGGATATAAACTCTGCTGATTTTGCTGTGATGTGAAGCAGCCATAGATTGCTCTTAATGGACTCTAATAGCCTTGATTAAAGAGACTGTCAGTAGAGCTTGAAAAAACCATAACTGGAATAGCAATCATCTCATTTCTGCTTTTTCAGATCCATTTTATTACCTTTCCTATTTGAACTGGGACTAAACGTCTCTCATTTTGACAACTGGTTAAAAAGCTTTTGTGCCTTTGCACTGGCCAAATGCCTCCCCATAAAGCAGAACTGATGCTAATTACCCCCTGATTAAGCTGTAGTCATTGCTATTCAGGAGCATTAGGCTAAATCACTTTCCCTGGAAGATATCCCAACAAAGCAGTTGTCCCTATTGAGCGTCCCAGTTTATTGGAAGAGGATGAAGTGTTAGGAGGTTTGATTGTTCTCCTGTCCAGGAGGATGGAGAAGGCTGATTCCACCTGCAGTCAGGAGGAGATGAAATGTAAGCAGGGAAAGGGAGATTTTTCTGAAGAAGGAAACTGGACTTTTTTGCAAGGTTAAAGCCTGGGAATCAGTAGAACCCTCCCTTTGGGCCTGGCCTTTGTGCTGTTCCTACCTATTTGGTGTAAAAGTGCTCAGAGGGACACGGGGTAACCTCTTGCTTGAGGCCAGGGCTCAGATGCCTGTGATTTACTGGCTCTGAGTGTGTCTGTCATGGCTTAGGTGACCTCTTCATGCCTGGCCTGGATAGCAACCAGCTCTCTGCTGCTGCTTCTTGGGCTCTCTGCCTTCGCTTGATAATTTAGAAAGTGAAGGGACTTTGGTATAAAATCTGTAAGGTTTTGGATTGTGTGGTCTACAGACCAACTGTTGATCTCTTCCTTCCTTCTCAGAGCAAGAGAGGTGGGTTTTCCTCTGGGGATTTTGTTGTTATTTTTTTTTCTTCTGAATGCTATCAGACCTGCCCCTCATCAGTGTCTTTGAAATGGTGAGAGGATACTTCAAGATTGCTTCTGGAGGGATCCAGTCAGAGGGTAATACTCTGACTAAAATAGAGGATTTTAATCAGATATTCCTGAGCTACTTTAATTAGGATCTGTGGTGCTTCTCATTATACTGTATCTTCTCATTACTGCTGATGGGATAAAAATCAGAGATGATGATGTTTTTCAAGTGTCTCATATTGTGGGGTTTATTTTTTTGGTGCTGAATTTCCTCTTAACCCTTTTTTGTTGATGGTTTGGTGACAGTGGTGTGGTCAGTCTTGTTCAGAAAAGCAATAGTCTCAATTGTAAACCTGTTTTCACTGAAAAAGTGAAATCAACTGTTCACCCTTAAAGTGCTTGTTTAGAGCAACACCACTTTTTGTATTTAAATGTGCAGGAAAGGGCTCACCTTGAAGTACTATGCAAAGAAAATTCTATACTTCCTACGGCAACAGAACATACTAAAAAATCTGAAGGAGTATCTTCAGCGCCCGACAGATCGACAGTCATTTTTGGAGGGTAAGTCTTTGGCAGAAATCCAGTGTAGAGCATCCAATAACAGCTTTCCATCACTGTTGTTTTGCTTGGAAAGAGTCTGCCTTGCTTATATCTCAGCTAGCCCTTGGATGATAACTCAGAATTAAATTTGGATTCTTGCTGTGGCCAAAATCCTTCAAATCTTGCAGTAATTGCATCAGGATGTCAGGGTTACGTTAGCTTCTGTTGGTTGAGTAATTGCCTGTGGATAGATGAGATAAAAAGCAATGGAGAAAATGTTGCAAAGACTTGCATTTGAATCTTGAACAATGTCTTGAGGAAATCAGCTCAGCACCCCATTTAGCTGCTGCTATTGAAGCATTTTAACCATGGCCCAGGGGCTGAGACAGAGTTACCTGGTTTCCAGTCAGCTCCTTGCTCTCTGCTTTCCCAGGAGCTTCTCAGACACGAGCATGCTGCAGTCAGGGGGAATTGCTGTGCAGCTCCCAGCCTGTGTGCTGTGGCTTTCTCTCGAGAGCTGTCTGACTGCTGGGCCCTTGGAGCTCTGTGGTGTAGAGCTGGGGAACAGATGGATGTCCAGGTACAAGGTGGGAAGGCACAGGCACCTAATATGAAAAAAAGAAAAGGCTTTTCTGCATTTTGTGTCCTCAGTCTGGTGGATTATCTTCTTCTTCAAGCTTTCTATGGAGAAGATAGTCTTCTGAATGGGATGAAAGCTGCCAGTGTCTCTAGAAGAGTCCTTTACTCTTGGTATATACCTTAAAAATGTCACGTGACAGAGTCTCTAATACCAAAGCTGGGCCTCATTATGGCGGTAGACTTTGAAGAAAGGACTGGGTTAAGGCAAGAAGTGCCCAAAGTGGCTTTTTCTGGAAAGCACCGTGACAGTTACTGATGAGACTTCATCATGTGGGTCACAAATACAGGAATTTGTCCGCCGTGGAGGTGCTATTAGAGCACCAACAGGTAGTCTTTGTTGAAATTTCACCTGGTCGGCTTGGGGAGCGCTTTGGCAGCAGGGTGAAGACACAGCCTGGGGCCTTGCTGAAACCCTTGAATACAGGCCTGTCACAGAGGTGCTAACAAAGCAACGTAGAAAGCTGGAAGAGGTGCCATTCATGCAAAAATTCCTGCAGGTGAATACAGTTGGTTCTGAAAATTGAATGATATGGAGGCTTTGGAAAGAGCAGCATTGACACGATGGTGAAAAGGAGATGCTGAGAAAGGGCTACTTTTTTTCCCTGCAGAATTTTGACAGAACTTGGGCAGAAGGAAAGATGAAAATCTGTTCTGTTGTAGTGAGTTTCTGATGTGAAGATGGAGAGCAGGTGTGGAAGAGAAAAATGAATGTAGCAGAAGAGGGAACGGGCGAGCAAGAATGATAGCTCGGGAGGATATGGCAGGATGAAGCAGAAGTGGAGGTTGTTTGAGGACCTGAATAACAACACATCGTGAGCTGGGAGGATGCCAGGAGATGCAGCGTGACCAGAGAGTTTAGCAGCATACCTGCTGAACGTACCTATCTATTGCTTTCCCTTGCAAGATGGAGAGGGGAACTGAATTTAATTGGCATTTATCATGTCAGCTTATTCTTTGCATTTTATGCAATCGATCCAATATAGGACTGCAGGTTTTCAAAGGAAACCTCTTGTGTTCTGCTGCCATTCCTTGCTGCATGCCTGGAATTTAGAGTAAGTGAAAACTAAGCAAGTAAAAAAACCCAACAAAACAACAAAAAAAAACCAAACAAAAAACCCCAACCAACCAACCAAACAAAAAAAACCCCAACTGAAGTCCTGTTTCTTATATAGTTTGTTTTTTCCAGGTGCTGTTTTAATCGACCAGTACTGTAACCCACTGTCTGACATCTGCTTAAAAAGCGTCCAGGAGCAGGTGGATGATATCACAGATAAAGTGCGCAAAGTCCTGCGGACCAAAAATCCGAGGCACCCCAGCTTGGCTTCCAAGGCAGGTACTGTACAAAAAGATCTGCTTTCCTACAGAGCATTTCTGCAAGGAAGTTTCAGTACAGGTAGAGAAATGGCTGCTGAATTGTTGCAGCTTAAAGAGCTGTTGTTCCTTATTCCCTGGCAAGAGCATTCTGACATTTGCGTAAACCATCCTCGGGGAAGCAGCTGTTTATTCAGCCACAGGGACTCGATAACCCAGCACTGTCTGTCCATCTGATGGATTGAGATGAGTCTCTTGTGTTCTTAGTTTGAGAAGAACTTTGGCATAAGATTTATTGCATAAAAGTTAAGGGTGCTTAGTATTCTCAGTCTTTATTTCTTTGCATGTCTTTTTAGGAGATGTCGTGGTTCTGGAAGTGGAGCTTCAGCGGCAGGTACTTGATGCTATGAACTGCGTCCTGTATGAGCAGTTAAAATACAAAGGAAATGAGCTGGATTACTATAACTCCCTGAATTCATACATTCACCAGGTACGTGTATGTTAGGCAAAAACTAGGAGGCTGCAAAGCCTGAGACGTTCTGTTTGTGGTGGTTTTGTATGAATGTGGTCAGACAAATAACTCTCTGAAGAACAACTTGCTCTATGATGTCAATTTATTCTAAACTCAGTATGATCTTGTAGTGCATATGCTGTCAAGTTGGTGCACTTTCATTTGTGAAGCCAAACCTTGGGGGGGGGGGCTTGTTTTTTTCTTAATATCCCCCAGGTTTTGATCCGCAGGACAGGAATTCCCATCAGTTTGTCTGTGCTGTATTTAACAATTGCCAGGCAGCTAGGAGTCAAACTGGAACCAGTCAACTTCCCCAGCCACTTCCTGCTGCGATGGTGTCAAGGAAAAGAAGGGTGAGTGACCCAATGAATTGTGAAGTTGTGTCCCCAGTAAGAACAGCCAGAAAGCATTTACAGCTCCAGAGCTAGACCAGAATGTTTCACTATTTTCCATCCATCATTATGATCTATACTGGGGGGAAAAGATCAGATCTCTTAAAAAGTTTTCCTGGAACTCATCTCTGCTGCTGCTGAATGATTACAGATTTCTTGAGTGTGAAACAATAGTAACCGTGAGGTAATGTTGCTCTTACTTTGGAAAATTATGAAAGAAGAAATAAAAAGGTTCTGATTTCACTTAACCTTTCCTACAGTACAGTTGCTGGAGGCCGCTGCTGTTGTTCTGTGTGCTCGTTTAACGCTTTGAGTCAGTGCCGAATGCATCTTCCACCAGATCACCGTCAATTTACAGAAGTCTGTGTTTTTGTAAATGACATCAGGAGTCCAGTTCAGAGCCATGGGTTTGTCTCTTGTTCCCCTTTCAGCACAAGGCTTCAGATGTCATGTGCATGGGCCCTGTTAACACTTTCCAGTGCAGTGTCGTGTCGTAATACAGTCTAGCAATGCATAGAGCATCTGAAGATACCTGAAGGAAAGAACTGACACAATGGAGTGAAAAGTCCCTTTGGTTTCTCATTTCCCATATAAGTTTATCTGAAGAAGAAGCTAGAAGGAGAGAGAAGGTACCAGGTAATCTTTAGGATGGAGCCGAGGTACGAATGACACTTGTTTTACCAACAAGCCTGAAAGCGCTGATGGAAGAACAGCAATAGGTGATTCTGCTTTACCATGAGACCTGTCACCACAACTGAGTTTCCTGGTTGTTTCATTAGGAGCACAGATATTTTTGACTACACCTACATTGACGCCTTTGGGAAGGGGAAGCAGCTGACGGTGAAGGAGTGCGAGTACCTTATTGGCCACCACGTGACAGAGGAGTTCTACGGAGTGGTGACTTCAAAAGAGGTCTTGCAGCGTATGGTGGGAAATCTCTTAAACCTTGGCAAGCGGTGAGTTGAGGATCATCCGGCCTCAGGGGGGAAAAACAAAAGGCAGTATATGTCTGCAGAGCTGCTCCTGCTTCTTCACAGTGTGAAAAGGTGTCAGTCACCTCAGGGGAATCTTGAAAATTCTGTATGTCAACGTTGCATTGTCTAGTTGCTTTGAATTGCCTGCAGCAGGACTGTGTAGGAACAAGGGTATTTAGTAAAACTAGTTCCCCAGATGACAATGGAGAGATTGGGCTTTTTTTTTCCTTTGTGGAAAACCGGTAGCAACCGTCTGCTGTTCCCTGAAGAGCAGAGACCTTCGTTATGATCTAAGCACAACCCCCAGATGAGCACTTTCAAGGGTACTGTTGCTTTGTAGAAGATCTGGTTTTATTTCCAAATGGCCCTGATACTTTCCCAAGTAGCCATAGACAGAAATCACAGAGTGAAAGGACTTAGGTGTCATTAAGCTAGGGAAACAAAAGCGGATCTCAGGCAGCTTGGAGAGGGAATTCCTCTGTCTAGGATTATCTCACCCAGCAGAATACCAGCGAAGTGGGAGGGTAGAGTCCAGTCATCAGCTGCGCCGCGTTTTCCCTTCTGAGCAGCCTGTTGGACGTGATGAGTTGACAGTGCCAGAGTCCCTCTTACTGAACGAGCATGCCTGAACCCATAGCATCGGTTTCAGTGACTACCCCTGTACATCAGAGTGCTGGGGACAGGGGTTGAAGAGCTAGCCTTATAATTGAGTTTCTTTTTTGCTGGCAGAGAAAGCACTGATCAGTCTTACCAGCTCTTGAGAGACTCGTTGGATCTGTACCTGGCCATGTATCCGGACAATGTGCAGCATCTAATGCTCCAGGCTAGGTTATACTTCCAGCTGGGAATCTGGCCAGAAAAGGTACCTCGCCACTCGGTCGTATGTTTTCTGATAGGCTAAGCACTATTAACACTCCTCTATTGATTTTTGGACTACGTCAGCTTGCATTACAATCTGCCACAAGTTGTTTCTGTAATAAATGCAATTGAAGGAGTTATCACATTTCAGAGAATCAATTTCTGCTGTATGAAGCAGGGAAAAGAGGATGATTCTCGCTTGCCTGCCCTCGGGGAGACTTGTGAGCAGCCTTGAGTCTGAGTCATCATTTCTGTTTTACTGCCCAAGTCTGACAGCTTATCTTGCAACCAATACTGGGAACTTCAAAGTTATAGGAACATTCTATATTTGGTTTATGCCTAGATTGTGAGAGTGGTGATACAACTCCTGCTGAACTCGTGTAACAGGAGCAAGTACCTTATCAGAAAACTTGTAGGAAGTTTATCTTTTGTAAATATGACCAGAGCTGTTCTGTGAAACCTTAGCCACGCAATCACCAACTCTTCCAATAAAAAGAACTTAATATTCCCATCCTTGGGATTCATTTTAATATCACCTTCAGTGTAGCAACTTGAGTCCTGCTGTCTTGTGAACGTGGGAAAGAAGGTTCCAAGACTCACAAGTTAAGCCTTAGTTGTCTGGATCATCTGTGTCTTTAATGAAATCATAGATTGTTGAGGTTGGAAAAGACCTTTCAGATCATGAAGTCCAACCATTGCCCCAGCACTGCCAGGGCACCACTGACCCATGGCCCTCAGCACCACAGCTCCACGGGGGGCTTGGAAACCCCTCCAGGGAGCACGGGGACTCCCCCCCTGCCCTGGGCAGCCTGGGACAGCCCTGAATAACCCTGGAGAGGAAGAAATTGTTCCTCAGCTCCAACATAAACCTCCCCTGGGGCAACTTGAGGCCGGTTCCTCTCATCCTAAATGAGGGATAGACACGGGGAAGAAGCTTGTAACTCAAAAGGTGTTATTTCTTCAGCAGAGAGGTGCTCTCTAGTCACACTTCCCTGTACCACCTTCATGAAGCTCAACCACTTGTGCCATTTCCAAACGTGAGGTTTGGGTGAGGGGACGGAAGTATTGGCTGGACAGCTGAGCAGACAAAGCTCTTTCCATCAAATTATCTCAAGCATAGGACTGCTGCAGAAGCTGCCTTCCCTTTAAAGACCAGACTGTGCAAAGTTTGCTGTTCCTTTCTTACAGCAGCAAGTTGTAGGGCCACCACAGAAAAAAAACCCAGCACAAACTAGAAAATTATGTAGAGGGAGGGAGTCACTGAGTTGAAATGACAACCATGTGTAAACAGGGGACAGCTAAATGAAACACTGAAAGGTCTTCTTTCCCCCTTCTGGCACTCAGTGATGCATTTGTCCAGCACCAAGGCTTTACTTACATTTTGCTGCCCCTCAGAACAAAAAATACAACCCCATGGCTGAGTTTTGTGTGTGGTTTCTCTGCACCATGTTGCCAGATGCAATGAAAATGTGCAAATCTGGATTTTATCTTCATATGCTTCCAATTGTTCCAGGCTGTCGGGTAGGATTGGAGCTGGGGAGTTCCCTGACAAAACAGGAGACTACCAGTTTTAAGAGAAGTCTGTCAGGTTTCTGGAAAGTGGTACAAGAATTTCAAAAGTCAAGCAGAGCTACAATGAATGTTGTCCTAAATGTCTGCAAACAACTGAAATTACCCAGAATCCCTGGCAGTTGTGGCCACTGTGTTAGGTCTTCCCCTTTCTGTAGAACTTCTCAGGATTTTCACATCCTTCTTAAGATGCCAGCCAGAGAACTAAGAGTGTGTTTCTTCTTCTCATACCTGGTTACCTGTTGTGCTTTTTTTTTTTCCCTGAATGTCTTTTCTTCACCTCTTGGCTGATGTTCGTGCTCAACAGCCTGAGATTTCTGTTCCTCTTCTGCTGCTGCTCTGAACTTAGAGTGACCAAAACTTCTACTGTGTGATGGAGGAGAAAATCCTTTTGCCATGTGCTAACGTGTGTCAGATTTTTGAACTGTGGCAGCAGTTGAGGTATTTGACAGTGGGATGGAGGTATCTGTCTTTCCCCAGCTTGGTTGGACAACAGGTCTGTTTAAAAGCAAGAAAAAGGAAAAAAACAAACAAAAAAGTAAAACTTGCATTGCCTGCCTCTAACAAACGTGGCAGGAGATGCTCTGAGGCTGTGCTGGAGGATGGTGGTAGGCTGGTGTTCTGGATCTACAGGGTTTGCTGCTTTGAGAGCAGTTCTTTAGTCTTCTGGAGACAAGCAGGTTCTCTCTCTCGTTCGCTGTTCCGTGGTACAGCATCGCAGCGGTTATTCGCGTTTCCTGCTGTGCTGCCCTCTTTTCCCTCTGCCAGGCTCCCACAGACAGGCCAAGGAACTCTTTTAAACTGTTTGTTCTTGACTACAGCAGAAGTCACCTGGAATCGCTTCCCAGCAGCAGTCTGGGAGACTAGCAACAGTATTCTCTTAACATTTCAGACGCTTTGAAACAGTCTCATCAGGGCCTGGCAGTTGCAAAACAGGACAGGATTGGCTTGTATGACAATTTTAAGGAGTTACTTTGCTCAGCAGTGCCCTTCCTTGGCAGGAGGGAGCTTTACAATTAGAAAAGGAGAGGACTGTTAGCAATTTCTGCAGGCTAAGCAAGTGTGAAGAACTGCTTGGGAGTGTGCAGCTAGAGCAAAGGTTCCCAGTCCTGTGTGGAAAACTTGGGTGGTGGATGTCTTGGCCTGGGAACTGAGACCCAGCTAACTCTGTTGATATTTGGACTAATGTAGAGACTCGTTCTGAATCTGTCTCTTTGTTTTGGTTGCTGAAGGTTCTGGACATCTTGCAGCATATTCAGGCTTTGGACCCATCCCAGCATGGGGCTGTTGGCTACTTGGTTCAACATACCCTGGAGCACATTGAGCGCCGGAAGGAGGAGGTGGGGCCTGAGGTGAAACACCGGTCGGATGAGAAGCACAAAGAGGTCTGCTTTTCCATCGGGCTGATTATGAAGCACAAGAGGTGAGCTCTTTGGACCCTTCCCTGCATTAGCAGACTGTGCTGCAGCAACGAGTGAAGAAGGGTTTGTTCTGACAGTCATGAGATGTGGTTTTATCTGCTGAGGAGGTACCTGGACTGGAAAAGGCCAGGCACACGCGTCAGTGCCACGTGCCTCAAGGAAAAACAGGAGCAGCTTTGTCTGTCCCTTGAGCACGAGAGCGTTCGCGGCTGTTGGCTTGTGGAGAGCAGTTAGTGAGGTGACTTGTCTGAGTTGGCATCCATCACACAGCTAAAATTTCCCCGGCCCAGAGCTCTTGAAGAAACATCAGCAATCAGTTAATGAGGGGCCGTGGAACAGAATCGACTTCGAGAGATTGTAAAATTCCTAAACCAGCTTATGGATCTTTCCCTGAGCTGTTACTGCTCCCTGCCCCTGCCTTGCACAGGGGCATTGTGTTCCCCCTGCCTTGCTTCAGCCACTCCTCCGAGTCAACAACTCATCCAGAAGGTACTTTAAGGGCAGTGACAGTTGCAGTACCTCCCGATTAACGCCTGAATAACCTAAAAATAATGATGGCTTTGTTTCTGGGAGTTCAGTGTTGGGATTACCACACCCCTGTGATGGGCACAGGAATAATTACACAGCGCAGCAGGGTGGTTGATTCTCTCCCTATTTCTTGTTTCCTTTTCTATTGCTTGTTAACTTCCAGTCTCTTTCCTATTCTCTTTTCTTGCTCACATTTGGTTTTCTTTTGTCCTCAGCTGTTTGCTTCTCTCTCTTTATCCAGTCACTCCTAGTCATTTCTCCCACCTTAAAATAGAAATATGTACACACAACCTTTTTGAATTTACTTTTTTTTTTTTACTTTTTTTTTTCCTCCCTCTTGCTTCTCTCCTCCTTGTGCCACCTCACAGGAGGTTCCTATCCTGTCTGTGCTGTATTAGTCTTAAAGAAAAAAAGCTGTCTCTGGAGTTTTCACAGACTTTGGTGTGCAATTTTTTCATTAGATACGGCTATAACTGCGTGATTTATGGCTGGGATCCTGCCTGCATGATGGGGCATGAATGGATCCGGAATATGAACGTCCACAGCCTTCCACACGGTCCCCACCAGCCTTTCTACAACGTGCTAGTGGAAGATGGCTCTTGCAGATATGCTGCACAAGGTGAGCAGGAGCATCCTGTGTTTACTCTCTGTTTAGAAGCCCGTTAGGAGAAAGGGATGCTTAAGTGATTAACTTTGAGGTATGAAACATAAACTGGTAGTTAAGGTTGGGATAGGAAGGAAAATGCTCTTGAATGATGGCCTGTGTTGTTTGCTCTCCATGAAATCAGTCCTGCTAGAAGTGGACATTAAGGACCCCTCTGGTGTAATCTTGGAAGTATGTTCTGTCTGTGGTCAGCTTTACAGTGTAAACCATGATGATTGCTTTTAAAAGAAGGAAATCAGCTTTTGCTGAACTCTAAAGTTCTGTCAGCAGCTCTTGGTCTTTGAATCATGGCTGTCCTTTGGGCAGGACCTCAAAACAGGATCTAGTGAGCTGGTCAGGGTACAGTTCTGAGCAGCTGTCAGCAAGATGCTGCATGTGCCGAGATCCCAGAGCACACGGGTAGCATGGCTTTTAGTGCCACCTCTGAGAAGGACAGGACAAAAATGAATGGCTCTTTACAAGCGTGACGAGGCATAGAAATCTCTATCACCCACCGTACCACAGAAAGGAAATGTTTGATGGTCAGAAGATGAGGTCAGGATACAGGAGGAAGTGTCAAACTGAGGTTCAAAAGATAAAAAGAAAAATACATCTGTAATTCTGTCCATTGTGCAGAGGGCTTTTTCTTTGCCTCGTATTTGTTCTTCTCCCTGTGATCGGGAGGCATCCCAGCCAGCCAGCAGGGCAGCTGCACGGCCCGACTGGATCTTGCTGATATGGATGGAATTATGGAGGTGGTTTGGTAAATAGGGATGCGGGAGGTGCTGGACAAAATGCAGTTCAGCTCTTTCACTTGTGGGTGCTCTCTGGCGTGTTCTGGACCCATACCTGTGAGCCAGAGGTGGTTGTACAGGAGAGGACACTCCTACCTTGTAGGTTTAATGTGCAGATGTTTCTCACTGTCCTTGAGAGTTACTTTATATTCAGTAGTCCAAAAAGTTGAAGTGGGGACTGGGAATATTGCAGCTCAGTCTTATGGCTCCTATTAGCCAGATTTTGGCCTCTCAGAGAGTCTTAAAACCCAAAAATTCTTGTGTGCCATGGCTTGATATTAAAATACTCATCTTGATGAAAACGAATCAGATAATTGCCCACAGTGATTCCGGGGCTGCATCATCGCTCGTGTCTTCTATTTTATTGTTTATAAACAAGTATAACTCTGGCTGGTTCTAGGGCACAGAGGATTTTAGCCAAGCTGTACTTTGACACCAGTATCCAAGTGTCTTGGTATTCCCTGGGAAAATGGAAGGGTTTGTCCTTGCTCGCTGGTGCCTGACTAGTGAGTACCTCCTCTAAAATAGAACCGTAGAATCTTTTTGGTAGGGAAAGACCTTTAAGATCATCAGGTCCAACCATTAACCTAACACTGCCAAGCCCACCACTAAATCACCCTCAGATCATTTGGGAATGGAGTATTCATTATTTACTGCTCTGCCTGTGGGGATAGTTTTTTACTGAGAGAATCTTAAACAAATCTGCAAGCAGAGCTTTACCTAACCAGCTCGGGAATAACACCAAGGTAATTGTACCTCACTCTGTACCCGTCAATTCATAGGCTGAGCTGTAGCTAATTCACTGTTTCACACAGTGACTTTGCAATCTACCTGCCCACTCTTGCCCATCTTCCATTTACTTTGTAGAAGCACAGGCCAGGTCTCACAAGTGCCAGTCAGCAGGTTTCTCAGGCTCCCCACCTAGCGCCGAACTCTCTCATCTCAGTCTCTTTCCCTTGCCAGCTTCTGTTTCATCACCGGCGCTCCCTCTGTGCACAGCTCGCTGTTCAGCCGTGCTTCCGCAGCGCGGCTTGGAGCGGACGCTGTTCTCCGCAGCGATGCAGCGTACGGGGAAAGGTGCTTTGTGAGCCCGTTGTTCTGCACCAGCCCAGCGAGGTGCAGAAAGCTCTCGTGCTTTTGGCTCTGCACGCCGATGTGCAGTAGTTTCAAAGAGCTCCTGTGGATCAATATCACTTGTATGTGCTCTCTGTAGTGAATGGTATAGTTTCAGAGACAGCTGAATTATTCCTGAACGATGCTTTCTGCATCTCATCTCCTTTCCAGATAGGTCACACTTTGGGATTTAGGCAGCTAAGTTCCTACCTGTATTATCTAGGTGTTGTGCTGGGGAAAAATGACATCATCTGGGGACTGCTGCAGGGTGGCTGCGCACGTTGACGCGCTGCTGGGCTGCCTCCCGGCCACGCCGCTTTACACAAACACTGCGGGAGCAACGGGGCTCTCAGCTGGGGTCACCTCTGCCGTTTAATGCCAGTGCTTCCCTGTCACTTAACTGTTGTGCTTTAATCAGGTTATCTTCTGGTACGAAGGCAGCAGTGGGGTGCTCTGGGAAAGAATCCGTTCGGTGCTATTCTTGGGGACTTTATCTTAACTTCAGGAAGTTTGGATTTAGAAAAGCTAATTGTGCTGTGCGAGACGGGCTTGAAAACCAGGTTGGTGACTTGAGCTGCTTGAAACACAGGCTGGTGACCCTACAGCAAGAGAGCACTTGGCTCCTCTGCCAGGAGTTGGTCTCACCTTGGAGCATTTGAGAAGGATCTCTCTTAGAAACTGCTCTCCCTTGGGACTGGAGGGACTAGAGCTCAGTGCAGCAGCTTCTCTGAGTGCTTACAACCACCATCTGTGACTAGCAGAGTGGGAGCAGGTCAGCATCCTGCTACTCTCACCTCATGTCAGGCAACGTGGGCTCGGGTGTAAAATAGTTTTCAAGCCACTGGTAAATGTGGTCAGCATCTCTTAGGAGATCAGGCTCTGTGAGCAGTCGTACTCCTTGCATATTTTTCTGGATTAGGCTTTGTTGGGTTGTTTGGGTTTGGTTGTTTGGGTTTTTTTAAAGCATCAGGAGGTGGAGATGAGACAGAATGAGACTTGAGAGGTGCGGGATGTATTGCCTTGTAGCAGCCTGTTTTGTGTGGTGATAACTGATTCTTCCCTTTCCTCACAGAGAACCTGGAGTATAACTCTGAGCCTCGGGAGATCCCACACCCTGACATTGGCCGCTACTTTTCAGAGTTTACTGGCATTCACTACCTAGCAAATACCGAGCTAGAAATTCGCTACCCGGAGGATCTGGAGCTCACACGTGCCACGGTTCAGAAGATCTACAGTTCAGGCAAGGAGTGAGCCCAGAAGGCACCGTGAGGACGGAAGCAGCTGGAGTGTAGCTTTACCCTCTTAACAAAACTTGCGTGGAAGGCAAGTTTGGTGACAGTCCTTTGGCTTAATGCATTGAAAACTGCATTGAACTTTGTAACTGGTGCTAGAGCATCTTTCTGTTGCCTGCCTGCCCGTTCTGGCCCAAATGCAGAGGGACACGTTGGTAGCTGAGGCCAAGCCTAAGGATCGTGCAGGGTCAGTTGTGAGGAAGCGTGTCGTCCTTCAGAAGGATCTGCGTATGCTGCTCATTCTGGGGTTGTCTTGCCTGGAAGGTCGACGCCAGGAGATCCCTGGTGTGGAGTGTGGAAGAACTCCCTTTTCAAGAGAAGGAAGTTGCTTGTCCTTGCAGTGTTGTGGGTTTTTTTGTTTGTGTTTTGTTTTGTTTTGTTTTTTAATGTGTCTCTCATGCAGGTGATAGTTTTTAAAGTCTCTTACGTTTCACTGGTGTCTTCTCCGGTGTGAATTTTTGGTCAGATTTTACTTCACCTCTGTAGTCTGATTGTTCACAGAGCTACCATTGTGATTCCGAATATCCTTACGGGCCTGGGAAGGAACCTCAGCAACAAACCCAGCAGCAGCTGGGCTTCTGGGGGTGGCAAGTGTAGTGGTGACCCCAATGTCCAGGTGCCCACCTCACTGATGGTACGAACTCTCCTAATGCAGATGAGCTTCTAGATCTTTACCATGCCTGCCAAACACACCCAGTCCATGTTCTTACCTTGTTTTCTGCTCCCTTCATCGTCTGTATCCAAGGCAGGATCAGCGGCACAGCCGGGAGTGCTCCCAGGACAGTTCTGAACCTCGTGGCACTGTTTGGTGGAAGCCTTGAGGTCAGTGCCAGAATGACTTTGATGTATGGGGAGCTTCCACTTGCTGCCAGCTCCAATCTATAGGTGTTTGCAATACAGTGGGATTGTGACTGGAAACTGGCCAACCCTGAAGTCAACCAAACCGAAGAGAGATGTTAATTCCTGCAGCTCGAGGCCTTTCTTCCTTTTTGCCAAAAGAGAATGGATTCTGGGGGAGCACATCCTCCCGCTGCCCAGAAGGGAGGAGCTTTAGCAGCACATGAATTTCACTCTGACTTAAAGGCCCAGCCAGAACCACTGCAGAAAAGGTTTTCCTCTCGGTTCAGGTGTTACAAGGTGCAGAGTGACACAATTTGCACCTACACGGAACCTACGTCGTTGTGGTTTCTGAATTACCTTCTGTAGCCCAGCTGCAGCTCGTGTCTCCTGTCACTGTCCAGTTGCAATGCAGTAGCTATGTCAGAGATGAGAACTAGGTAGGTCCTGTGCCCTCTAGAGTTAGGTGGATGCTCTTAGTCTGTTATAACCCTTCAGGCATTGCCCCGTGAAATCACTCAGCCCTCCTCTTAAAAGAATGCTTCAACTGCATGTCCTCCTCTGGAAATACCTACCCAGCACTGCTTAAATGTGAGAAATAAATTCTGAAAGCCCAGCCCTGGTGCCAGCAGAGTGGTGGTGGTGGTGGTGATCTGCAGGAGCCTTGGTGCTTTAGGAAGAAGAGCCCCACGTGGCGATTGCTGAGGACTGGTGAAGGTGCTGTACTCTCAGTAGAACAATGTCTTGAAAGAAGTCTGTACTGAAAGGAACTTGAGGGAGGGGAGGAGGAAGGGACTGAAGACTTTCTAGGAAGCGGAATGGATCCAACTGAAAGCAGGGTAGGGAAGCATTAGGCAGCATCTTAAAATCCATCTCTCGGTTTGGAGGGTTGAAAGCAGATCCTGAACTGTTCCTAGCAGGGATGCAGGGCAGTTGGTGCTGGAGGCTGAGCACAGACCCATGCCCAGCCTCAGCTTGGGTGAGGTGAGCTCTGCAGCAGCACCGCTCCCAGGGAGTTTCTCGGGGCTTTCTGCTGCAGATGGGCAGCCTGGTGCCACCTCACCCCCCTCGAGCGCTTCCAGAGCCCCAGCCCAAGCTCCTAGGAGTCCTCAGCCAGGAAGAGTCCTGCCAGAAACAAAGCTGCAGGAGCCAACAGAAACCTGCCCAGAGTTTCTCTGAGGACTTCCCCCACCCGCAGGCCCTGCACCCTTTCCGTTTCCGCAGGGGCTGCGGCAGGGGAGCGCTGCTGCGCAATGGGGGGTGGCCAAACCCCCAGCGGCTTCCGCACTCACCCGAGGCAGCCCTGTAAAACCTCTCCCCCATCCTTGGGGCAAGCACGCTGGAGAGGAACCGTGTCCGGGTCTAGCTGCCTGCTTCACGCTGGTTGGGTGAGCGTTGGTGCCGTCGGCGAGCGCCGGCACGGCACCACATTGTGCCAGATTTGGAAGAGAAGGGAGATAGTTCAGTAGGCACCGCACAACACCGTTGGGTGTTCACACGAGCATCCTCCTGGCAGTGCAGGTATCTTCCCAGTCACCTCTTCCCCCCGAAGACAGCAGTAGACCCCAAAGTTCCTTGTGTCCATGAGTGATGTCTGGGTCCCTGTCTGTGTATGTGAAGGATGGTACCTACTCATCTACATCACGCTTTGTCCTGTGGTGTCTGTGCAGAGTTCCTATGGGATGTTTTGCTTCCTGGAGGAGGTGGAATTGCTGTCCTTCTCGTGTCTTACTTGACCCACCTGCTGTCCCACCAAGCAGAAAGCCTGTCCTGTGTGGTACGGTACCAAAATCCTCTGGCACTGGGTCCCTGCGAGGCAGAGGAGGGGGTTTCTTACACCTAATCCCTCTTTCTGTGTCACCAGCCCTCTGTCCTGGTGCAGAACAGCCAGGGTGCCACCGCCTGCCCATGGCTTTCTGGAGGGTGAAGAGAAAAAATACAGAGAGGGGGAGGAGGAGGCAGGGAGGAAGCCTCCAGGGCTCTGCCGCTGTGTGCGGGAGGGCAAGGGGAGGAAAGGGCTACCACGGGCTGCAGGATGGCCCCTGAGCATCCTCTGGTTCCTGCCAGGCCACCTTCAGCTTTGCACCGGCTTGCTCAGGATCCTGACTGGTTTCAAGCATCTTCAAGGGATGTGACAGCTCCGTGGGCCTCACCTGCCCGGCTGGTGGCTCTTCCCTGACGCAAGGACACAGGGACTGGCTGAGTGGGCAAGGGCAGAGCAGGGCAAGTGTTACCCCCTCTCTGCTACCGTCCTCCTCTTGCTTGGGGGTGCCTGGGCTGGGCAAAAAGATACATTAGATGAAAAAGTGGCTACTCCAGGACTGAAGGGTGAGGACCCCCTGACACTGACAGCTGAGGTTGCAGGATGGGGACATCCCTTTCTTTTGTTTGTTTGTTTCTAACAGGTATTATATTGGATCTGGGGCAGCCAGAGGATGGAAATTATTTGGTTCCTTTCCTGTTTATATTTGGCTTTACAAAAATAAATGACCCCACCTTGCTCCCCCCCTGGCCCAGCGTGCTGTGCTGTCTGAGCTGCCAGCCTCCCTCAAACCGCTGCCTCGGCTTCCCAAAGCCCTTTGCTCGTGGGAGGCTGATGTGGGGCTGCCAGGGCCAGAGCCCAGTCTGGCAGCCAGAGAGTGGGTGACAGAACCCAACCCCCCCCAGGCCAGGCCCTGCCAAAAACCTGCCTGCGTGCTGCCACCTCCCCACCGGGGTCACAGCCAGCACCTCGGACCCTGAGAAGGACCAGGGTTCTCTTTTGGGGGGATCCTCTGCTGCTCTATCTCCCTTTTCCTCTCTGCAGCCCCTCGCATCCCTGGGCAGAGGAGGAACACAAAGGGTTCATGTGGGAGCTGGGGTTCCTGCCACCACGGGCATCCCGGGGGGAGGCCCCCAGCCCAAGTGCCTGCAACCAGGCTGGGAGGAGGGGGGCACAGGGGCCACTCTGTGCCTTTCTCCTGGGGAATGGGCTCAGCAGGACCCTGCAGTGCCCAGAGCCACTGGCTCTGGCCAGGCTTCCAGGGCCACCAGTGCATGAGGGAGCCGTCCCAGCTTTGAGGGAGGGGCTCCCATCCGCGCCAGCCCTCCTGGTGGGGCTGTTAACTCTGGAACCTAACGACGGCGCAGCGGCAGGGAGCTCAGGGACCCGGGGGAGCCGCGTCACCACCGCCTCCCTCCCCGCCGCGCCCGCCCTTATAAAGCGGCAGCGGCGGCGGCGGATCCCGGTGCAGCGGCCCGCGGCGCGCCGGTTCCCGGCACGGCCCGGCCCGGCCCGGCATGGGCTCCGCGCACTCCGTGCCCGCCGAGATGCGGGAGCTGGCCGACAGGACCGGCTGTGAGTATCGCGGGGCCCCGGGGCACCCCAGCCTGGGGGGCACCTTGACCGGGCCCTGCCCGCTGCTTCCCCCACCCACCCCCGGAAGGCTCCTGCCCCGCCGCCGTGCACTGCGCACCCCCAGCCCCCCGCCGAGGGGGACACGGGCTGACAGGTCACCCCGGTGCAGGACATGTGACCTGGGGGGGGGGGGCGTGATGCAGGCACGGGGGTGGGCGTGCAGGATATGTCACCTGCGTGGGGGGCTGTAGGGCAGGTCACCTGTGGGGGTTCACGACATGTCACCTGGGGGGGGGCGGTGCTGCAGAGGATGTCAGCTGGGGGGTGCTGGCATGTCACCTGCGGGGGGGGGGCATGCCGGCTAGGCCAA
>JANIJG010008884.1:52490-101003 GCA_024611175.1 Megaceryle torquata | reverse complement strand
CACTGCCACTCCTTCGGCCCGGCCACCCAGGCAGCTCTTTATCCAGAGCAGAGTGTATTTCTCCAAGCCTTGCACCACAAGTTTCTGAAGGAGAATGCTGTGGGACAAAGGCTTTACTAAAGCCCGGGTAGACAATGTCCACAGCTCTGCCCTCATCCACTAGGCAGGTCACCTTGTTGTAGAAGGACCATTCAAGATAGACCTGATGACTGCACATCTTTGGAGCTGCTCCTGCTGTGGTGACTGTACTGCCAGCTGGTGACAGTGGTGCTGGCTCCTGTCACATGCAAAGGGACATCCAGGAGGGTCTAGCACCTGCCTCAGGCAGGTTGGGTAGGCACTTGTGGGCTCAGGATTTTGGGATGGCCAAGAGCCCACAGGTCCTGAGCAGCCAATGGGACCTGGCTCATGGGTTGCAATAAAAACACCATTCTCATGGCAGCCAGTGCTACACTTAGAACCAGAGACAATTCAATACAGTCACATTTTATTTGTAAAAGGGGAAAAAAAAGTAAAGTCAAGAGGATTAAATATCACATATGGCACAGAGATTGTCTGGAAATACCAGCTTAGCTTCACTCTGAGCACTTAAGCTGCAAATATTAGCAAATGCAATCGCTAAGCAACCCTAAGCAACATTACAAAGTGAAAGGCTAAATGGAAGCCAACATGATTAAATCAATTTAAAGAAGCTGATCAGAAATAAGGTAAATGTTCTTAAACTTGCTGAAGCTGCATCTACATGAAGACAGTAAAATGACCTCAATGTAAATTCACTGGCAACAACTTAAGACAAACAGCAAAATTTGGCCCCTTGCTCCTCTACTTTGAGGAATGGCATCTGCACCTGGACATTCCTTTCTTCAAAGGCATCGGGAACAGGAATTTAATACTAGAAAATGTTGGACTGGTAGCCTGTCAAGTTCAGAGTGAGTATTCAAAGAAAATAAGCTGCTAGAAAAGTAAAGAAACTGCATCTGCCTCAGGTGAGGAGGAGCTTTGATGGATCCCCAGGCTAGATGATTGCTTTTGCAAACACTTGAAAAGGTTTGTCCTACCAGGACAGAAGTGCAAGTGAGTAGTAAGAAAGAGGAGATGACACGTCCAGTGGACATGAATCGGGTATGAAACTTGAACTTTTCACTGCAGCATGGCGTCTCCTGCTTAGACTCACCTTTGCCACCTCTAGCTTTCACTGGAAAACTAGAAGCAGCAAACACACTGGCTTTTAAAGAGGCCGTTGAGGATAAAGAGACTACAGACAAGTAGATCTACTGTGCAGTGTGGGCAGCTACTCACAAAAGCTGTAATAAATGGCAGAGCTGGTTCTGTATGGACAAATTATGTCACAGGGGAGACTGAATCCAACTTTTGTACAGGAAAATAACACCTCAGAAATACATTTTCTGGAAGGGGCAACAAGATACGGGTGTCAGACATCCCCTCATAGGCTGGGAAGGGTCTTCATCGAGGCTTGCAGAGGACAAGCTGCCATAGGCTAAGGAGGAAGAGCTTCACTTGGAGAAGTGGCTAAGAGAGAAAAAAGGGAGGAAGATCATCTGAGGAGCTCATTGTGCCAACAGGTGTCTTGTAAAACTTCTCATGCATGTGCAGCAGGTGCCAAAGGTGGCAGATGCAGTGTTAGGAGAAGACTGGGGAACAGGACATGACACCATGTAAGTCTAAGCTGTAGCCATACCTCCTCAGATGGGTAGAGGTCCAGGTCTGGTCACCGAGCCCCAGCAGGGGCATGGCCTAAGCAGGGGAGGGAGAGAGAAGGTTGAGAGGCACAGCCAGGAGAGCAAGGACGCTAGGTAAAGATTTAAGACCTGGAACAGCATGAAGAGGATGAGTAGAGAAGATCGTCTCACATCATCAGCAAACAGGGCAGACACTGAGTTTCCAAATGGCTCCTCATGCATCAAAAGTTGGTCTAGCACCTCCCTTGCCCCAACATCCCTCTTCTCTCTCCAGCAGTCAGTTGGGACCCTGGCTCCACTGCACCAGCCTGATTCTTGCCAGCCTGACTCACCAGTGTGGTCCCACAGTGCCTGGCCAAGAAGCTGCAGGTGAAACCACTGCGACAAGCAAACGGGGGTGCAGAGATGGAGCTCTTCACCGCAGGATGCCAGCAGCACCGAGAAGATGCGTCACCCCAGGAAAGCCTTAGAAACATTCAGGGAAGAAATGTCCCATTTGATTGAATATAGAATGACATTTGGCCAGGTTTGCTAGGGGGAAAAAGGGGGCAGTTACAACCCTTCTTTCACCCCATCCCTGTGTGCTTCTTCTTGCCCCTGTGTGTGCCTGTTGCTGAAGGCAGGGTGTTGGAACAGGGGCCACGCGGTCTGATGAGCGTTGAAAGAGCAGCAAGTACAAGGACAGGCTTGATGGAGGCTGAGAGATCATGGGAGGCTGCGGTGGAGATCCCCCACCTGCTCTGCACAGAGGACACACCCAGAAAAGATCTGAAATTTCAGCATCTGCTCTGGGGCATAGGGAGGACAGACGGACAAAAGATGGAGTGGAAAATGCCAGTGGCAGAGAGAAATGACATCACTGCTGTCTGGAAGGGCAATGCCTGCACACGGCAGGGAGCAAATACATGGCTGGAGCATGGTGTGGAGACAGGACCCCCTGACACACGAAGCCCTTCGTGAAGGGCGCTGCTGGCAGTGGGTGTTTTCACCAGCATCGATACATGGACTGAAAACAAGCCTTGAGGCAGAGCTGTGTGAGAGCCTGGCAGGTGCTGAACTGTTTCAGTCCAAACTGTCAGGGACAACTTCTGCTGGAAATGCTGGGCTCCTTCCAAAGAGGGTGGAGATGACACTAGGTTGGGAAGTCCCAGTGAGATCTCTTGATCTGCTGCTGCTGGGACATGTCCAGTTCTCGTGATCCTCAAGGTCAGGAGAGACAGTTTCCCAAATATAGTTTCCTGGTGTGTGGGAGGAAGAAGGAGCATCTGGGAACATCTCAAGGCACTCAGCTGCTAGGACCTTCCAGTGGTACCTGCTACCATCACAGCAGCAAGGCAGTTCCTGGGCTGAAACCAATGCCCAGATGACTGGTCAGGGATGGGAAGGGACGGGCAGGGTGGAAAGGCCATCAGAGGGGATTTTGGAGGAACTTCCTTTTCCAGGAGAGGCACAAGCTGCTTCAACCCTGCCAGATCTCAGTGCCTGAGAGCGTTGCCTGAGCCCTGGAGATAAGCATGCATGAGGTAGCAGGGCTTCAGTGGGGACACAGGTTACCCTGGACAGGTTGTGGATTGAGCTGCTGAACAGAGCAGGAAGGGGAGGGTGGAGTGGGATTTCAGAAATATAAATTTAAAGGAAGAAAGCCTCTGGAGACAGCGAGAATACCACCCCCAGATAATCTGACCCCAGTGGGGGCTTTCTCTGTGCAGTGCCCAGAGGCAGACACCACACACAGCCCTGCACCAGCAACCTGGGCTTGGGTCCAGAGGATTCAGACACCCACCCTCTACCAGCCCTGCAGCACCATGAGGATGAGATGTCCCAAAGCTGAGACTTGCCCCTGCCTTGGCCCAGCCTGAGCTAGCGGATGATCAGGACTCCAGGGAAGCAAAGGGCCGCAACTGTTGGATGGTGGTGGTTGCAGCCCTCTAAACTCCAACCTCAATTTCTGTGGCCAAACCCCATAGCCTTTCTCCACACAGCCCTTTGTGTCCATGGGATTGCCAGCCTCACTGCACCCCTTGCCTCACATCCACCCATCCGTGGTCCTGCCCCGTGGGAGGGACCCGGGAAGGAAAATCCTGATGGGGTCCAAAAATGCCCTTACTTAGGTTAGCTCAGCCCAGCATTGCCCCTGGCTGTTCACCAGCCACAGACCCTGGGAGGACAATAGAAGGGACCACATGCGCAAGCACCTCAGGTTCTCCCCAGACAGCTACACCAGGCTGCAAGCTGAGTTTCTGTTTATTTGGCAAAAAGAAGGAACTAAGCACTGGAGGAGCAGGAGATGTGTCAGAGACTTGACCACTGAGCTCAGAAGAAGGATGGTGGAGCAGCATCCTGGAGCTTCAGAGAATGGGTCAAGATTCCATCACTCAGCAGGAGCATCCACCAGGCAGCCTGCATCTCCTAGAAAACAGTCGGGAACGGTGGGCTGAGTATTTGAGGTGAGCAGGCCAACAGAGAGGGCCATGCAGGGCTCTCCATCAGTGCATTCTCTTCAAGCTCTCCCTAGGTCTGTAGGGTGAGCCATACGCAGCAATGGACTTCTAGCTAACCCCTACAACCGAATGTGTGTTGGTGTGGTGGGAAATTGTGTGCCAGGGTGGGCCCAGCCTCTGGCCAGATTTGTGACCCTAAAGTCCCTTTGGCAAGAGCCAGTGTCCCAGCCCTCACTTCTGGATGAGCTCTGCAGTTGTTTCTGCACTGAACTGGTGGTTTTGGTTCAAGTGCCTTTGCTCATGACCGGGAGCTGCATGCCAGGGGTCCCCACAGCAGAGCAGCTCCACAGGGAATGGTCCTACCTGGGTGCAAGGTCCAGCCAGGTTCAAACAACTCAGAGTAATTTGAAGAGTCCCCGGTGGCCCTTGCTGGGGCACCAAGGGGGGCAGTTTCCAGCTGAGGACACTGCAAACACCGTGTTGCACCACAGCGACTCACCTATGGTTTGTCAAGGCTGCATTCCTCTGTGAAAGTAAAGAGAAAGGCTGACTTCAGGGCTGTGGTTTGGCCAGTCACATTTAGCACCCCAAACAGACAACCCAGGAATGAACTTGAGCAAGGTGAAAGCCACAATGTGCCAAGCCAGTGAGCCCCTTGCTACCAGCACTTTCTCCTGACAGCTCAGACAACAGAGTGGTGGCAGTGATGGGCTGAGCTGGCCCCTGCTGGCATGTCCTGGCTCCCCGTATTGAGTGAGCCAGCCTGGTACAGTGCTGGGCAGTGCTCACCCTGTCTGGGCAGCATCTTGATCATCTCATCAGTGAAGCTCTTCTCCCTTGCAAACTTCTTGAACAGCTCTCTGATTCTGGGGCTCACCTCCTGAGTTCTGCCTGAAGGCAAAGACATGAGTTAGGTCCAGGCTGTGGCCTGTCCCTGCATCTCCTGGGCAGTGTGCCCAGGTAAGGACAGAATGGCTGATGGTCCCTGGGAGCAGTGGTGGAGGTCTTGGAGAGCAGTGATAGCCAGGCACAAGAGAAACCCCTTCCAGGGGACAGGACGAAGTGAATGTCATGACACCAGCACAGTGTCTTCCCTCTTGGTTCCCATTCCCACTATTTCTGTCCCCCTTGCAGCAGGACCCCCTCTCATTACCCCATTTCACTGAGTGGCTTACCCAAGGCCACGGACCCCCAGCGCAGTGCAGAAGCCTGAGACCCAGCCTCTTCTGCCACCTGAAGTCACTGTCCCTTTCCCTGCTACGCAGGGGACATGCAGCAGCCCCATCCCCACTCCTGCACCCCTCCCAGGGTAGCAGGGCAGCAGTGAAGGGGGTCTCTCCCCAGGCCTTCTGAATCCTGGCCCCCTGGGACACTGCAGAGCACGCAACACCCCCAAGCTGGTCACCCCGCTCCAACCACCTCTGGCTACGCACTGTAGAGCCGCAGCATGTGCAGGGGCTTCCTGTCCTTCACTCTGGAGGCAAAGACAACTGCGTATGTCTTGCCATCGGTATCCAGCACCTGCACCGTTTTATTGCCTCTCTCTGTAAAAGGATGTGAAGGAAAGAAAAACAATAATGACTTCCTCCTGAGAGCTCCCCCACTGCCGAAGGGCTGCCAGAGTGTGAATCGGGGTGCCAGGGGCCAGACCACCCAGCCCATCTTTCTTCTGTGTCTCCTCCTCCCGGTGCCTCCTCTTATTAAAGCTCCCCTAAAGCCTGGGGGGCCACAGGAGAGCAGGGGGATGAGTGTAGAAGGGTCTGGGGACAGACACTCCAGACAGCGGAGTAACCTGGACAGCACTTGAGCTGGGCATGGAGGGAAACCATTCTTGCTCCATCCCTTGGGAACATCCAATCACAGCCCCTTTACAGAATGAAAGTGCTTTTCCCCAAGGGTCTAAGCTTGGTCTGAATGTGTCTTGACCCAGAGCAGCTTCCCAGAGGGAGGGGGCAAAGGGCTTTGCCACACAGGCAGGGATGATGGGAAGTTCCTCCCACCTGGGCCCCCCAGCTCACCAGCACTGTAGTATTCACCGGGGTTGCCCGTTTGCCTGTAGATCCACTCCGATTTCTGACATCCCTTTGGGCTGCAAAACAGGGAAGGATCCTCCAGCTGGGGTGAAGTGACCCCCCCATTCCCCTGCCCCGTGGATGCTGACTCTGGGGTTGTTGCCCCAAACGTGGGACTTGATGTTTAGGGATGGGATGGTGTGGCCAGAGACAGGGGAGACGGATGCCACCCTTGGAGCAATGGGTGCCTGGGCTGTCTGGGCACAACTCTGGCACCTGAGGATCACCCTGTGGGTTCACACTGCCATTCCCCTGCTCATGCTCTGAGCTCCTGGTATGAGGCTGGTCCTGCTGGGAAAGCCTTAATCCTAAGGATCACTCTGCTGCATCCCTGCTGGGAGCAGTGCAGTGTCTTAGTCTCCACAGTGGGGCTGCTCCTGGCTAGTGCTGCCCTGAGCATGTCTGGAGGAGAAGATGCCCACGATGCAGATCTCCTGAGCCCCTGTTTGAAACCATGGGGCTGGTGGTTCTGTCTCTCCCCCTGCCCAGGGCTTTGGTGGGTGCTGGGTGGAGACCCACTGGTGAAGGTTCTGGGAGTAGGCTGGTCAGTGAAGCCCACAGACAAAAGCATTTGGCACTTACCTGGGAATTGCAAAGGAGACCTTCAGGTCCCCCTCTCTCATGACCATGATGGTGGCCATTGCCATCTTCAGCTCGTCCTTCCTTCGGAGGAAGCTCTCGGAGTCAGAGGCCAGAGCAATAATGTGCCATTTCCCTGCAATCTGTCAGCAAGGGTGAGCTGTGAGTCCTGAGGAGCAGGCAGGGGCTGTCCCCTCCTCAGGGAACAAGCCAGGACACCCTCAGGCCATGGGACATCCCCTCCAGCACCAAAATCCCCACTGGAGCACCTATGCTTGAGCTGGGTGACTGCCCAAACCTGGGTGTGACAGTGGAGCCATCGGTAGCTGTGGAGTCACCAGCTGTTCCCAGTATGAAACCACCTCTCCAGTCCCCACCCTGGTGACCGGAGGCCACCTTCCCTTCCCCAGGATGGTGCAGATCACCTTGCTCTTGTCCAGTCCTGCAGCCCCAAGGTCCTCAGCCTCCACACACAGCAAGCAGAGCAGGGCCAGCCCCAGGATCAGCTCCACAGTCCTCATCTTGCTGCAGCCTCCTCCAGCTTCGCTAGTGGGTTGGAGAACAGTGCCAGGGCTGCCGGCTTTATAGTGCTGCACTCTGCCCAGCTCCGCCTGCTGCGTGCTGAGCTGCACGGGTCGTGCTACTGGCGTTGGCTTGGGCAAGGTGGTGGTTTCGAGGGGCTGAAGTCACCCCCAGGTAAACGGCCTCCTGTCTTGCAGGAGAAAGGAAGTGCCTGAAAGCCCCAGGGTGTTGAGAAATGGGGTTGCAGGAACTGTTGCACCA
Source organism: Megaceryle torquata (assembly GCA_024611175.1). Classification (NCBI taxonomy): domain Eukaryota; kingdom Metazoa; phylum Chordata; class Aves; order Coraciiformes; family Cerylidae; genus Megaceryle; species Megaceryle torquata. The sequence goes on along the minus strand of JANIJG010008884.1, from coordinate 93,428 downwards.
GCACTCAAGTTTAGGATTTTCCTGATTTCTTTAGTCACTTGTGAAAGAACAAAGAGAGCTTTTGTTTCCCACTGGCTGACAGAGGGCTGCCAGGAGGAGTGGGGAGGTCCTTCCTGGAATGGGTCAGGGCAGCACCATCACCCAGTGACCCGTAACAAAGGGGCTCAGTGACCCATCCCTCTGTCCAGGCTGGCATCTGCCCTGAGGCTGCTGCTGGAATCGAGCCCAAATGCAGGTGCTTGCACCTCACCAGTATGACCTGGCCCTGCGGAGCTCACGCAGGCTTACCCACCTGCTCTGGGGTGCTCCACATCTGCGGAGAGGGAATGGGCCAGGCAGAAGAAGGGGTTCATGTGACTGTGGGAGGGTGCCCCCTCCTTCCCAGGATGTGAGGTCCCCCGTGCCCTGGCTCTGGCACGCTCCTAGGGTCACAGTCCCAAAAGGGTCTGTGGTGCTTCATCCCTGCCCCACACCTGGCTGTGCACCGAGGGACCCTGCGCTGCAGCAGGGGGAAAGGAGGGACCAGCGGCTGCCTCTGCTCTGGAGGAGGCGGAAGGTGATGGGTGCTGCCCTTGGGGCTCATGGCAGCATCATCTCAACTTGGCCACTGGGAAGATGGGGGCACCAAGGCGGATAGGAGACAGGTGTGGGGGTCCCTTTCCTGCCATGCCTGCACAGCCATGGCACAGCCCCACTGCCACCTGCGTGGCCCCAGCTTTGGACTGAGGAGGGAACGGGGTGTCATGGGGAGCAGCTACCTGCTGGGAGTCAGAACCCACAGGGACAGGGCTGGGCAGATGAACTGCTTAACCCCACCTGCCCAGAGCTGCTGCCCACCCAGCTGAGCTACCCCAACCCATGTTGATCCCAGTTTGATTGTCCCCAGCCCACATCCCCCATGGCTGCCCCACTGCACCCTCTCCACCCTCTACTCCCCACCCTCCCCTTGCTGGGCACAGCAAATGATGCAGCAAAGGAGCAACCCAGCGGCCCTTGAGTGCTGAGAAGAAGGGTTGAATCCAGGACCACGGAGCTCAGGGTGCCTGGGGACACTGGCAGCACCCCTGCTCCCACCAACAAAAGCACTGAGCTCTGGGGCAGCTTCTGCACCTATTTATTTAGGAGGGTGAGGTGTGGTCCTGGTGTGGGGCAGTGGGTCCAGCAGAACCCAGATGGGGAGGACAGAAAGGGGCACCACGGAGAGGGAACCAGAACCTGGTTTTGACCAGGTCTGGAGGACACACGGCCCTGGTGTTGGTTCCTTCAGCTGCAGGGAGGCAGAACAGATGGATGAGTGGTTAGAGCAGGGGGAAGCTCATGTGACTACAGAGCCCCAAGGCAGGTGGAAGGCTCCAGGAAGGGGGGGGGGGAGGGACGGGGGGCTGCGGGACCCTGCTTAACCTAGGCCAAACCAGGTGTCCCTCCTGGCTGCCCCCAGCCACGCTCACCTGATGGCCTTGGTGCACTGATCTGTTGAAAAGCAAAGAGAGGGGTGAGCACACCACAGACAGTGCCCTGAGGCCCCACGCAGCGTCCCCGTGCAGAGGGACTATGCTTGCCACTCCATGCCCTCCTGGCACTCACCTGACTTGGGCAGGATGACCAGCATGTCCTGGGTCAGGCCCATGGTGGGAATGAGCCCTATGAACTTCTGCAGGAGCTTGGGGCTTGTGTCCTGCCCTCTCACTGCAACCAGACACCCCAAGCAGGGGCTGGTGAGTGTCAGGGGGCCTGGCACTGAGCCCCACGCTGGGGGTCCAGCTCCCACGGGTCAGCAATAAGACCCCAGGGAAGGGCAAAGGCAAAGCCATGGGAGATGCAGAGTAGACACTGGTTACCCCATGGTTGCCCTGGGCTGGCAGCAAAGGGACACAAGCCCTTTGGGATAAGTGACCCACCCGCCTGGGGTGGAAGGGGGCAGCTGGCGGGGCCAGGGGTCTGCAGCCAGACTGGCACAGTGCAGAGGGTCTTCATTTCAAACTACAACCAGCCTGTGATGATTTTGGTGCAAGGTTTCATCCACACCGAGATGAATTCCCTGGGTGTGCCCAGATACCTGGGCGTCAGCATGTTGGGTACCTACATGGTGGCCTGTGGCCATGCTGGGGATTCCAGCCCCTGCCTCCCACTGGTATCCCTCTCTCTCCCTGGGGAGCCCCGGGTGCCCACCCCACTCGTGACACCTACTGAAGAGCTGCAATGAGATCCTAGGCTTCTCATTGTTGTGCTGGACCTCGTATATGATGGCGTAGTGGCTGTAGTCCGTGTCCATCACACGCACGTCCCTCTTCTCTTGTACTGCTAAAGGACCCCAGATGGTGCCCAGCTGGGCAACACAGCACAGCCTGGGCAACTCTGCAGCCCCCTCTGGGGCTCACGGCTCAGGCCCTGAGCCCCAGCTTTGCTGAGGAGGGTATGAGAAGGGGACCCCAGTGCAATCTGGCAGAGCCGGGCACCCGCCCACAGCACAACCTCTCATGGAGTGATGGAAGCAGAGGGGCCAAACCCGCCTCCCGCTGCTCCCCGGACACGGGGCAGGGCTGATGCCCACCCTCCATGGTGCCGGTCATCCCTGATCTCACGTACCTGTGTAGTGTCCTGCCTGTCCACTTCGCTGGAGGAGCAGCTCAAACTTCTGGCACTTGTCCAGTCTAGAAAGGGAAAATGGAAACAGCCAAGGTGGCTGGGTGCCCTGTGGAGGGGAACACGCCAGGGCGCAGGCGGGACTGTCTGTGCGAGGATGCTCCTCACTCAGCTGCCTGGGTGGAGTCGGGAGTCCCCCAGCCAGAGCAGGACACCATGATCAGCATGGGCACTCACATGGGCCAGACAAGCTTCATAGCCAGGTTCTCCTCTGGCGTGAGGCTGATGGTGATGATGGATGACTTCATCCCATCCTTCATCTTCAGGAACACGGAGCAGTTGGAAGCGGCAGCTGCTAGATGCCATGTCCCTGCAAACTGCAGCAAGACATCACCAGTGGGGTTTGGGAAAGCCATAAAGACCTGTCACCAGCTAGGGGCGCTTGACACCCGCCACGGGGGACCTGACAGCCCTTTGTAAGGAACTTGCCAGCCTGTGGTGGGGGAACTGCCACCCTCTGTGGGGACCAGCCAGCTTAACACAGGGACCTGCCACCCATCTGCCCTGCCCTGGGCCAGGAGGATGGGCACAGCATCTAGCCCATGTTCCCTGGGGAAGCACCACGTCCTCGGGGGCATCATTGCCCCAGGTGTCCATGGTCCTGCAGTGGGACCACTGCTGGGTCTGGTCACCTGGGCAGGAGTTGGCCAGGAGTAACCCTATTTTTCACAGGCACCCACAGTCTCCTGGAAGCTGCCCTGGTGCCAGCTCAGGGCCAGGACCAGGGAGTCCCGCAGGGTGCCCCGTCATGCCCGGGGATGCAGCACGGGCACCCTTCCCCAGCCAGCTCCTCCAGCCTGGGCAGGACTGGTCGGGTGAGCACCCTGTGTTGTTACCTTCTCAGCACTGAAGTCCGGCTGCATGGGGACCTCGGCCCCTGCCTGCAGCAGGCAAAGCAGGACCAGAGCCAGGCTGGGCAGCACCATCCTCATCCTTCCTCTGGGGGCTGGGTGTGGGCAGGAGAGGCTGCACCCACCTTTATAGCCCCCGCCGCTGGCAGCACCCCCTGCCCGCCTCCACTTTATGCAACAGGTTACACAAGAGCAGATAAGTTGTACCCGTGTTAGGTGACATGTTGGCCCCTTCCCCCTCCAGTTGCCCAGTCCCAGATGAATGCAGCCTTGTGTGACAACCAGACCAGAGCATGTCCTGTGCCCAGTGCTGTGTCTGGAGAGGGGGATGAGGATTCCCCATTGCCCCCTTCCTGGCTGTTGCCCTCTGGCCCCCAGGGTCTGGCACTGCTGGGACGGATCCTGCCTCGAGGAGGATGGCTGGGATGCTGTTTTAGCTTGGGGTCGAGCAGCAGCCCAGTGCCCTCACAGAAGGGGCTGTGACTTCCCAGGCTGGTGGCAGAAGGTGCAGGCCCTGCTCCCAGAGGGGGTCCAGGCTCATGGCATGGAGAGCAGGTGGGCAGCTGGGGCTGAGTCACATCTAGTGCTCACAGACATCACTCTGGTTCATGTCCATCCTTCCCCAAATTTCTGGAGATCCTCCCTTTAGATTGCTCATCACCACATTGCCAGGTCAGGGTAGCCCAGGGTGCCTGAGTGAGCAGATGGCAGCAGATCTCCTCAGTGGGTCCCAGCCCCAGGGACCCCTGTCCCTGGATGGGGCAGGTTCAGTGCCATGACACAGGGTTGCAAATCCACATAGGGTCCCCACACTGGTGACCCATGCCCCGGAGCTGGGATCAGCCCTGGACCCACCAGCCGAGCCCACCACCCCCAGCCACGCTTCCCACTACCCATCACTCCTTTGGGGTCCCCTTGGGGCAAAGCCAGCAGACGGGGCACTGGTTTATACAGGCTTTAATGGGGACAGGGGGACAGGCGTGGGATACGAAGCCAGGATGTGAAGGCTGCTGTGGTGCTGGGGGTGTGCTGGGGACAGGGTGGGATGGGATAGTATGGGATGGAATGGGATTGCCACCAGTTCACGGTGCTCTCTGGTCTCCTGCTGGCAGCAGCTGGTGGGTCTGCCTGGAAGAGATGGGGGATGAGTGCACCTTACCTGTGAGATGGGGAGGATATTGGTGGCACCCACCGCCCAGGGCCTGGGGCAACAAAAGAGCCACCCCATGGGAACGGGGGATCCTCAGCAAGGGTAAGTGAGAGGAGCAGCCTGGGGGGAGGGAAGGGGGGGCAGGTAGGGGCTGAGGGCTCTGCGGGTGGAGTGGCTCTGACCACACCTCCCTGCAGGGCTGGTCTCACCCAGGACTCACCTAGGCAGCATCTGCCATGCACTTGTCTGCAGGAGGAAGAAAATAAGAGATCAGCTTCTCCACGGGCTGGGGACCACTGCCCCTAAGGGACCCCACATGGGGCTCTGCCCAGCAGCACCCCATGGCTGGCTCTGAACTGGCCCCACAGAGAGAAGGCACAAAGGTCTCTTCCCTCTCAGCTCCCCTTGGTACCTCCCCCGATGCTCCCCACCACCCCCATCCCTCCAGCTTCTCACCTGTCTGTGGCAGGATGAGGATCTCTTCGTCCGTCAGGCCCTGCTCCCTGGAGAACTGGGTGAACCTCTCCAGGCGCTCAGGACTGAGCTCCTTGGTCCGGCCTGCAGCCGAGAGCAGGGTGAGAGGCAGCCCCCCCCGTGCCCCCCAGGGAGGAGTCACAGGGTTCGGGCAGCCCAGCAAGGGACAGGTTCCTCGGGAAGTGTGTCCTGACCCAGCCACCCCATGGGTCACCCCTGTTTGGAAGATGATGCTGCCCCTTTCCTGTTGGAAAGTTCTCCCACCCAGGACATCCTGGGGGTCCCAGGGTGGTTCTGGGGTAGGTGGTATGGGGGTCCTGCGGCAGACGTACTGTAAAGCAGCACCATGGTGGAGGAACCAGTGTTCTTGGAGATCTGGGTGGCCACCAAAGCATACTCATTGTAATTGGTCTCCACCACGCGGATGTCGTGCTCACTGCCCCAGCCTGTGAGAGACAGGGAGGGCACAGTTCAGCCCCTGGCACTGAGCCAGCCCTGAGGTGCTTCTACAAGGGCAGGAGCAGGGACAGGTGACAGTGGGGCTGGGCCGGGACCTGGAGGCACACCAGAGGCTGCCCCACAGGAGGACAGACTGGGACCCAGCCACTCACGTGGGCTGGTGTAGCTAAACCGTCCTGGCTGATCCGTCTTAGTGTAAAGGCTGTTGCGCTTCTCGCAGCGGTCACCCCTGAGGAGAACAGTACAAGGATGTCAGAGGCCAAGGAGCACACCCCAGCCCACACACAGCCCCAGGCATGGCTCCATGGGGGAGCACACCCTGCTCGCCCACCCCCTCCCCATGACCGTACTTGGGGTAGGTGGAGGTGACCTCGAGGTTCCCGTCTGCGGTGGCAGAGATGTCCGTGGTGCACATCTTCATCAGGTGCTTCTTCTCCTTGAACCAGTTGGAATTGGAGGCCAGGCCGATGCTGTACCATCTACCTGTGATCTGCACACAACCTCCCACTCAGTCACCAGCAGGGCACAGACCCTGCCTCACCCCTCAGCCACCCATCAGCCTGGGCCCAGGCCACCTCCCCTTCCCCTGCCAGCCTGCATGCCGCGGCAGGACAGCATCCTGGGGTCCTTGTCCGCCGGGAAGCTGCTACAGATCTCAGCATCCACAAAACTCAGCAGCCAGGAATGCTCTGCCCAGGAAGGGGGTGACAGGACCACCTGGCTTTGAGATGCCATTTCCATCCATCCAGGGGCATGTCAGGACCCCGGGGCCAGCACAGCTGATCCCAGCCTGGTCCACCGAGACACCGTCTCTGCACCCTGAGGGGAGCTGTCAGCCTTGGAGACGTGTTGGGACCACCCTCGAAGGATGTGCCGTCCCACATCCTTGCAGGAGGTGCCTCCATCTCCACCACCTCTCTGGGGTCCTCCAGGACCCCTTCGACAGCTCCCTGGAGGAACAGGCAGCATGGGCCCGGCCCCTGCCCCTGCTCGGTGGGACCCCAGGCGTGTGGGGTCCCTCAACCTGCAGCCAGGCTGCGACCGTCCTGCGCTGTCCCGCCCACCACGGGGGGAGGAAGGGGAGCACAAGCACCGTGACCACACCGATACCTGGGGGCTGGGAGGGCAGAGGGGGGTGTGAGACAGCTCAGCACAGCAGCCCTCGTTTCTTTGAGAGCCTGGGAGGGGGGGTGTGTTGGGTGGAGGGGCGTCCATGACCCATGTCCCCGATGCCTGTCAAACTCAGCTTGCTTTTCTCGGTGCTCCCTGTAATCCCCCCATAAAATCCCTACACATCTTCACACACCCCACAGCACAGCAGGTTGCCCAGCCCCACATCTACCCCGTGCAGGCTGGAGCCCGGATCCGGCATCCCCTCTGGAGCCACCAAACCCAGGGCCCGGGGGCTCCCCAGGGACTGGGGGTGCTGGTGCACTGTCCTCCCTGCTCCTCCCAGTGCTGGGGCCAGCCTAGCCCCCAGGCCACCTGCAGCACCCTCTCCGCGCATTTTCAGAGCGAGGATCCCCCCAAACACCTCGAACCCCTCCGCAGGTGATGCCGGCCGGGCTGGGTCACCTTGTCCTGATGGAAGTCGGTTTGCAGGGGAACACCGTCCTGGGCGTGCAGGGCCCCGAGCAGGGCCAGCCCCAGGACGCCGAGCAGCGTGGCGTGCATGTCTCGAGCCGAGCCGAGCCGAGCGGAGGCGAGCGAGAGGAGCAGGCAGAGCTGCAGTGCCGGCGAGTCAGGAGAGCCCCTATTTATGGGCAGGCTGCGCGGTGGCCCCGGGGGGCCCGCCCTGCCTCCCCCCGTGCCGTTATGCAAGCGAGAGCAGGGGCAAGCGTCGAAGCCAAGGGGCATGCAGGGGAACCTGCAAATGTTCCCCTCCTGTTGATGTGACATGTTTGCTTCGGGGTGCCAAACTGCTCCGCAGCAAAAACAGAGCTCGCGGCCAGCGGGGCGGCTCTCGCGGCTCCCGGCGCTGCGGGGCCGGGGCCGGGGGCTGGGGCCGGGGGCCGGGACTTGCTGGCTGCCCAGTCCCTACATAGTGGCCTCACTCAGAGAGGGGCCCAAGCAAGGTGGAGGAAATGCCAAGTGTGTGCCAGGTTCTGATCCAACCCACTGGACTCAAGGGCACCTTTGGGTGTTCCTGCAGGACCCCCCAGCTTGCCCTGACCCAGGTCCCTGCATCACCTGAGGAAGCTGGGGGCACTGGGGGAGAACCAGACCCCAGCCCCAGGCAGCCCCTACGCTCAGTTCGATGGTGACCAGCATGCAGCCAGAGGGACCCCAGAGTGCTTCATCTCCCACCACCTTGTGCCCTTTGCCAAGAGGGACTGGGAGACACCTTCCCACTTGGTTTGGGGTCACCAGCAGACGCTGAGCTGCACCCCCTTAATCTGGGGACACTCTGAGCACGCGCAGGGTGAGGGCTGGGGGTGAACACTGGGTGTCAGCAGCATCGCCCGCGGCTCTGGCACGGTTTGGGCAGGGCCAGCCGTGCCGGGCAGAGCATCAGCCTGGCGGCTCTCCCTGCGGCTCGGCCGTGCCAAAGGCTTTACGTAAGGAACGTGTTTTCACAACAGCTGGTTTTTACCTCGGGCAGCCCACCCTGCCCCCGCACATTCCCTTCCCCCGCACTCAGCTGTGAGCCGTCGGCCCCCGCACCCCGCGCCGGCCCCAGCTCTGCGAGTTTATTTAAACAAAACAAAAGCTGAGCTGGGCAGAACTGAGCATCACGAGAGCCCGGCTGCCCCCCCCCCCCCCGCCACCGGGCAGGGGGCTCAGCCTCTGCCCGAGTCCACTCTCGGGGTGCAGGTGTTGGTAGGAGCTCTCTTCATCAGGCATCAGAGGCACAGAGCACCCATGGGTGTCCCTGTGGTTCTGTCCCCCCCACTGCCCAGGCATACCTGGCTCCATGACTTGCCCAGCAGCAGGGGAGGGTGTCGAAGAGCTGCCTGCTCTCCCAGCTCTTCTGGAGGTGGCAAAGATGGGGAACAGCCCAAGAAGCTGGGTGGCAAAGCTAGGTGCAAGCTCAGGGGTACAGGGACACAGAGAGGCACCAGCAGCTGTCTGGGCTGGGGGGCACAGGCAGGATGGAAGTGCCTGGGCTGTGGATAACCACGGTGCCTGGACACAGACCCTTTGGCACAACCCGAGCGTTTGCACCCCAGGAATGGGTTCATGCTAGATAAACACAGGCTGGTCTGGGGTGCAGGACACGGGGGGTACTTGGTGACCAGCCAGCTGCCCAGGGCAGGAGGGCAGGGCTCCTATCACCCTGCCACAAGTCCACCACAGGCAGCTCCTCCTGGGGTGCTGGTGAGTGCAGGGCAGAAAGAGAGGCAGATCTGTGACCACCCAACTCTGCCAGGCTCAGCCGGGCAGCCTGGGGGGACTGCAAGGGGGGCCGGACGTAGCTGCCCTGCACACAGGCAGCAGGGCTGGGGGGCAGCTGTGGGCCAGTCACGTGGCCCTTACATAAGTCCCTGATAAACAACATGTGTTACCAGTTTCCGCTAAGATTGCAAAACGCCGGTGCTGGGGGCAGAGGGCTGCTCCCCGCCCGGGACGCTGCGGGACGGCTGGGGCACAGTACCAGCCTGCTGCTGGGGGCTGCTCTGCCCCCTCCACTGCCCAGCCTGTGCCAGCTGGGAAATTGGCACCGCTCGCCCAACACACCCTGGTCCTGGCCCGAGCGCGTGGCAGGACAGCCTCTGGCGGGCTGGATGTGCAGGGGACACGCTGCCCTGGTTGCATCTCCAGCCCCCACAGCCCGATCAGGGCTTGCCTGGCTCTCCGGCCGGGTGCTGGCTGTGCAAGCAGGATTTGGGAAACCCTTGCAGGCAGGGGTCTGGCCCAGGCAACAACCCCTGGGGAGCACACTTCACAGGGCTGCGGCAGGGGAACAGGGCGTTTCACTGCCCCAGAGGCCCTGGGGACCAGTAGGACCACTGTGGAGCCAGGGCTTCCTCTCTGGGATCTCCTGGCTTGTCCCAAGAGAAGGGCTGATCCTGCACCGGGTCCCCAGCACCCCTCAAGCCCATGCAGCTGCAGGGCACCAAGCACAGTGCTTTTCCCCACACTCTGCTCGGGGCTTTCTCTTCCTCACTGGGCAGCCCTATGTGCATTCCAGCACCCAAGCATAAACTGGGAACTGCCATGGCCCTGTGGCTGGGGCGAGGCTTGGGGGAGGATGATGGAGCTGCATGGAGGGGGCTGCACAGCACCCCAGCCCCCCAGAGACCCCCGGGTCAGGTGCATGGTGCCAGGTCACCAGCAGACATGGGGTGGAGGCAGCGCCGGCCTTGCTGGGGCAGACCGAGGGGTGACTTTCCTGGGCACAGATCCTTCTCCGAGGCATTTATTGGGGTGTTGCTGGCTGCTGCAGGGCACTGGGGCACAGGGCAGAGGGAAGACACAAAGCAAAGGGATGACAGAGGGCACAAGGACAGGTGGGGCTGCTGGTGCAGCTGGAGGAGCCAGGAAGCCCTGGGGCTGGCTCCAGGGCTGTGCAGCAGCAGCCAAACCCTGGCTCGGTCCTGCATGGCCGTGGGCATCTGGATGAGGTGAGGGCTCCTCGGACCTCTTGGCAGCACTGTCTGCACTATGGCTTCGTTTCTGAAAGGGAAAGAAGTGCTGAGGGGCTGGAGGCACATCTGAGCTCAGCAGCAGGGCTGGAGACCCACCTCTGCCTTCCCAAGCACCAATGACAAGTGATAGAGCTGTCCATGGGGACGCCAGCCCTCACTGTGAGGTGTCCCTCTCCCAGGACACCCCATCCCAGACCAGCCCTCACCCCAAGAAACACCAGTACAGACCCCACTAAGCCCAATCTGACCCATGGAGGGGTGAATGGGGCTTTGCTTTGCCAAGGTGCACCTGACATCCATGCTGGGCGAGGGTCTGGCACCTCCTCACCCCCAACAAGGGCACGGACGGACCCTGCCCTGGGGGATGTTCTGAGGTGGCCCCCCTAGTGCCAGCCCATCCCTGCTGCACTCCCGGGGCAGGACCACAAGGCCATGGAACAAGGGTGGGTCTGGCTCATCATGCCCAGCCCACAGCCAGGGCAGGGGGAGCTGCTGTGGTGCCCAGCCTGGGACTGAGTACAGTGCATGCTGGGGACCCAGTGCATGGTCCAGAATCTGTGACTCACCGTCGAGGACGTGAAACTTGTCTGCAGAGTCACAAAACCCTGCAAGAAACAGAGCACAGGGTGGTCACCCTGCCTGGGCACCCAGGACCCCCAGCCCTGCACCTCAGGGACACTGTGAGGCACAGCCCAGCCCTTGCACCTTTGTCCCTGGGGTGGCTGCAGCAGGAGGCCTGAGCCCACACATGGCCCTGCTGTGTGTGACATGGGGCCACCAGCTGCTCAGCCCCATGTGGATGTGCTTCCCCTCTCCCATGCTGGAGCGGCCCAGCCCCCCACTGCTAGGCCCCTCCTGGCAGCCCTTGCCAGGGGTGCCCCTGCTCCCAGGGGACCACTCACCGTAGGTGGGGAAGTAGTAGATCACATCTTCATTCAGCCCCACAGCCCTGACACGCTGCTCAAACATGTCCACCACAGCGTCGCTGACTTGGCTGGTCCGGCCTGTGCAGGGAGGCAGATGCAGAACATGGTCCTGAGCCCTGCTTGTCCCTGCCCCCACCCGCTCTGTGTTCCCCATGGCAAAGCTGGGGCAAGGGGGGTTTTAGCTCTGAGAAAAGGCTTCCCGGTTCCATACCCCACCCTGTCCTGAGTGTCCAGGGACAAAACTCCCTGTTTGGGAACCAGGCTTCATGGGGAGACCCCATCCTTGTGTCTGGCCCCCGGTGGGCATCCCCAGAGCCCAGCACAGGTTTCCCACCCACCTCTGCTGCCCCCAGCCTTCGTCTGCCACAAGCCCCTGGGTGCTGACCTACCATAGAGCTTGACAGAAATACTCCGGCCCTTCTGGTAATAGAGGATGGCGTAGCTGCTGTGGTCTGTCTCACCCACCACCACGTCCACCTTGCTGCCATAGCCCCGGCCTGGGGAAGACAGTCATAGCAGGGCAGCCCCAGTTAGCTCTGGTTAAGCTGGTTAGCCCCTGGATCTCGTTTCACAGGAGCAGGGTGTACAAAGGGTGAAAATCAGGGCCAGGGAAGGTGCAGCCCCACAGGGGGCCATTCCCCACCAGTGGGCACCAGCCCACAGCACTGCCTGTGATGGCATCCAACACTGGAGCGCTTTGAAACCCTAGAGGTGGAATACTGGAAGGGCACTGGGAGGGACTGGTACCAAAGCTCTGCCGAGAGCAGGAGTGAGGGGCTCCAGCTCCGCAGTCCCTGCAGCCCCCACACCACCCCAGCGTGGCCTCCCTCACCCTTCAGGAGGAAGCGTCCGTGGGCCTGGGCAGGGAGGTAGCGCTGCCTGATTTCCCAGCACATCCCGTCCCTGTACGGGGAGAGGAGCAGGTTGTTGGCACAGCCTGTGGAGCATCCATCCCAGGTCCCTGCCTGCCCTGCTTGCCAGGGCACACACAGGACCTGCTTCCTTTGGACTTTTCTTCCCAGGGAGATGCTGAAAAGGGATGTCCCAGAGTCCCGTGGAGGCACAGCAAGAAATGCAAAGTCCAAAAGCCTGCTGAGCCCCCTCCCTGCAGCTCTGAGCCTGGCTCAGCCCCTCAAACCCCCCTGGGCTGGGGGAAGTGCCCACAGGTGCACTGAAGATCCCCCTCCTCAGCTCTGCTGCTGCTGGGGTGGCCCCAAGAGCCAGTGCCTGGCTGGGTGGCCATGGAGCGACCATGTACCTGCTTGGTACCTCAGCTTCCCCAGCCTGGCTGCCTCCCACCCTGGGCAGCTCAGGCCCACCCCAGGCTGGTGGCCATGCAGATGGCAGGGTGTCAGCCCACTGTGATAGGGCTTCGACCACAAAACACGCCAGAGGAGATCCCACCCGCTCTTTGGGGCAGCTCTCCCCTCCTTACAGCCCATGGCTGGGGCACTGGTCCTGCTCTGGCCTGCCTGCAAGCACCCCTGGCTCACCCAGAGTCCCCATCACAGTCCTGCTCCAACCTGCCTGCAGCATCTTATCCCATCCAGCGTCCTCACGCCATCCAGCGTCCCCTGTCCCCATCACAGAGCACTGGCTCTTCTCCAACCTGCCTGCAGCGTCCCTCTCCCTGCCTGCAGCAGTGGCCAGGTCACTCACAGCCTCCTGAAGGTGCTGATGTCCAGGCTCTGCCCATCCGGGACGGTCACCATCACTGCTGTGGCCTCCAGCCGGTGACTGTGCTCCGCCAAGTAACCGCAGCGAGAGGCCACGCTGACCAGGAACCACCTCCCTGCGAGCTGCATGGCACAGGGGTGGCACCGTCTGCCAGGTCACCACCCCGAGGTGTCACCAGGCCCAGTGCTGAGCACCCACCAGCCCGAGCACCCACCAGCCCGAGCACCCTTCCTCTGTGCTCGCTTAGTGCCTCTGCCCACGGTCTGGGCACGCGCGGGTGGCACGGCTGCCCGTGTTGGGCAATCGGTGAGTGGGACAGAGCAGGACAGAGCCTGGCGTGGGGAGAGAGCACGGCATGGGGACAGGCTGGTTGCAGGGGGCTGCAGGCAGGGGATGTCCGGGGCATCCCCCATGCTTCACAGTGCTCGGGGGACTGCAAGCCCCTCAGTGCAGCGTGGGGTGCGCGGGGGGTGGGCACTCTGCTCCCACACCCGCACCTCCCGGCCCCCACTCCCAGCAGAGCCCCCAGCTCAAGCCGAGCTCCAGCCGCAGACCCGGCCCAGCGCTGCGGGGGAACCGAGACCTCAACCCGAGACCACCAACGGCTGCCCCGACCCCAGGCTGAGGATGGAGGCGGCTGCGGCAGCAGGACGGCAGCCGGCCAGGCCGGGGGTCCCCGCTCCTATCCCCTAGGGCAGCTCAGCGGGCAGCCGGTGCCTGGGGTACGGGCAGCGCTCGGGGCTGAGCTGGGCACACGACGCTGTGACCGCCGACTGCGGCACGGCGGGCGCTGGGGGGTCCAGGCTGGCGAGAGGAGGGGCCACAGGGACGCTGCGGAGTCTGACCTGGCGGAGGACACGCGGGTGGAGGGGCCGAGCCCCCCCGGCTCGCCAAGGCCACGGGCAGGGCTGAGCCCCAGGCCCTGTGGCGGGACAGACGGACGGACGGGTCCGTCCGGCCCCCGTCCCTCACCTGGGGGAGGCTGAGCTCCGCCTGAGCCGCCACCTTCTCCAAGGGGCTCTGGGGAGGGGGGGGCCGCCGCCGCCGCCCCGGCCCCTGCCCCAGCCCCGGCGGGGCCGTCAGGAGCAGGCCGAGGAGCAGGAGGGTGCCCGGGGCCGCCATGGTGCCGCTCTGCCGGGACGCGGTGGGGTCATGCGGGCACGGCGGCCGGGCTAAAGCCGGGCCAGGCGGGGCCACCAGGAGCTGCCGGCCGGCCTGACCGGGGGGAGGACCGGGGGGAGGACCGTGGGGAGGACCGTGGGGACGGCTGGAGCAGGCCGCGGGTCCCCGTGAACGGAGCGGAGGGGCTCGGTCTCGGGGGGTGGGGGAGGCCCCGCCACACGCCAGGGGTCCCCGCGGCCACCACCCCGCGGCCGGTGGGCGGGGCCTGCGAGGGCGAGGGCGGGGCCTGTTCGGGAGGGCGGGGCCTGACCGAGGCGGGGCGGGGCCTGATCGGGGCGGAGCCGCCCGCGGCAGTGGCGGCCATGAGCGATCGTGCCGAGTTCGTCTCGCTGCGCCTGGCGGGCTGCGGAAGGCTCTGGGCTCGAGCTCTTCGGACTGCGGCAGAAGGCGGCGCGGGGATTGGAAGGGAGAGAGAATCCGCCGCGCGGCCCGCGCGAGCTGGAGCGGAAGTGCGGGGCGGGGAGGCCGGAAGCGGCTGCGCGAGGGAGGCGGGGGCAGCGGAGCCGCCGCGGTGCCGTGAGGGGCGGGGGAGCCGGTGAAGTTGGGGGGGAACCCCCCCGTGGCGGGCGCGGGGCTCCCGGCGCGGGGCTGCGGCCGGGCCTCACCCGCCATTTGTTTCCAGGCGCGGCGACAGAATGACACGATGGCCGCGGGCGGCGGCCCCCTCCTCCCCGACAGCGTCCTCTACGAGATCTTCCTCTATCTGGACCACGTAGACGTGCTCTCGGTGGGGCTGGTGTGCCAGCAGTGGCACGCCGTGGCCCGCGACGAGTTCCTCTGGAAGGAGCTTTTCTACCGCTACTACCGCATCTCCCGGGAGGTGCCCCGGCACCCAGGTGCGCTGGCGCGGGGGGACGGGGCTGGCGCGGCTGCCCGCGGGGCCGGCGGCCTTCCCGAACCTGCCGAGCTGGCGGGGCTGGCGCGCTGGGCCGGGGGGCTGTGCAGCCCTGGGAAGCAGTTCCCCGGATGACTGCACCCGAAACCTCCCTGCCGTGAGTCGCGGAGGGGAGGTGCTCCCCTCTCTGCGGCTGAACCCTCAGTCCGCTGTCGTCAAGGCTGATGGAGCCGCCGGGCAGTATCACGTTGGCAGTTTACAAGCTTGGTTGGCAATGTGCATGTGAAATCTGTCCAAAACCTTCAGAAAAGGACGTCAAATGGTTGAGACTGCCTCGACTTTGCCTTTCTTTCACAAAAAGGTGCTTTCTGAGCTCTTCCTAGGCAGGTGCTCTCTGGCAGCTACTGCACGGCTTGTCTGGGTGCTGCTGCTTGGGGAGATCCCCAGGAGATGCAGTGAGTCACCGCCCGCTGCTACATCAGAGCCCGGCTGGATTCCATGATAATCACTGCTGGCTTTTCCTGATGAGGGCCTCTGAGCAAGCTGCTACTGCAGGCTCTGTCCCTTTCTCCTCCAGACTGGGAAGGGCTGCAGGTACACATTAGGCCATTTTCGTAAGGCGCAGGCAGCAGCTGCAACCTGGCTGGGTGCACTGGTGTGCCTGCTGCCCGCAGAGGGAGGCGGCTGTCGGGCTGGGTCACTGGACGGTGGGCAAATGCTAAGGCAGGAGCTGACCCACTTTGCGAGGACAGGTCAGGCTTGATCTTGGCCTCCTCTCTTAGTAGGAAAATGACCCATTAACTGAACGTCAGCTGAACCTGGCAGGGCCTCTCCTGGCTAGAGCTGTTGGCAGTCTTGGTGGCAGTGGCCATACGGTCTTGGGTCTGTTCTCTGCTGAGTTTCGGATGCTGGAAGCCGTTCGGAGCAGCCTGGAAGGGTCATGCTGGCACGCCAGCGGAGACAGGCCTTGCGCACCTACTGACAGGAGCCCTTGATGCCAGGGTTGCTGTATCTCAAGAGAGTGAGAAGCCTGTTCCTGGCGTGCTGCATAGGTCTTGGGGAGGAGGGGGGGGGCTGTGCTCCATCCTCCCCAAGGCTGTACACAGGGCTGCCAGGAGTGGCCGCAGCACAGGCAGTTGACTTCTTGATCTTGAGTTGCTGTTGCTACAGAAGAACAGGAAGAAATGCTGAGGATTGAGCAGCAGGAGCTTCTGTGTCGATCTGGTTCAAGGGGGCTCTGAGGGGAGATGAGAATGGGGTGTCCCGGACCATGTGGTTTCACTTGCACAGACCCTGGAGCTCTGTGCCATTGAGGATGTTGTCTTTGAGGCCCTTTGACCAGGCTCATTCACTGCCAGCCCCCTGCAGTTAGTAGCTTCCAGCCCTGTGCTTTAGCCCCAGTAGGGTTTGAGCAGTTGGCAAAACTCAGTAACAGATTTGGGCACCTCCCAGGCTGGGGTCCTGGAGCCCAGGAAGGGGCTGAAGCAGGAGGTTGGGAAAATCCCTTGCCTGCATGCCCTGGGCAGCTCCGTGGTTTGAGGATGGTATCCAGTGGGGCTTGCAAGAGGAAGTGTTGGGATTGCTTGACCAGGTAGGATCTGTTCAGGCCTGATCCCAGCTGGACAGGCCAGGACCAAGATCACCAGAGCAGGATGAAGTGCCTATCCCAGTGAGCCACACTGGGGTGTTCTGGCAGCAAGCTGCTCCCAGCCTGCAGGAGCAGGTGCCTCCTGGGCTGCAGCAAGTTCCAAAAAACCTTCAGCCCCATTCAGTGTGACTGGGGAAGTTGGACTGTATCCATATACACATCTAATCCTCTTTGCTCCCTCAGGATTTGCTGCACGCACTCTGGAAGCTGCCTCGCTGGGCACTCTGTTAAAAAAGCTCTTTATTTGTCTCTTTCTTGGCCGTCGTCATGACTTTGGCGAGCGTGCTACAGGCCGCTCTGCTGCAGGGCTCCTCTTCTGTCCTGCCACACCACGTCCAGCCTCCATTCCTCTCTCTTGTTTTCTCCAGCCACTTCTCTCATGGAGATGGCTTTCCCTGGTCTCATGCCCTTTCTGGAACCTTCTTAATTCTGTGTTAGACAAGATAAGATAATGGGAGCGGAGCCCCGAGGAGCTGCTCGCCCCCTCACACGGTAGATGCGTTTGCGGTGTGGTGGAGCACGCCCGTGGTCCTGGCGGCTGTTTGTCCTCAGCACGGTGTTCGTTAGACAGCCGGCAGCTCTGCCTGGGACGTTTCTTGCAGTGGCTGTACTGGTTTGCAAAGTCGTGGTATGGCGTGGAGTTGCATGTGTACTGAAAGAAAAGATTTGGGGGTGGGGAGCGGGGAAGCTACGGAGAAGGTAAAAGCCCTGTGGACTTGGCTGAAGCCGCTGGGGTGGTCGCCCCAGCAGAGCTCCTGGTGTCGCGGGTGGGAGTCAGAGCTGGCCCCGCCACTGCTGCCTTAGCCCAGCTCTGGTGCTCCGCTCACGCTCGTCCCCTGGCCCTGCTCGTGTCTTCCAGCTGCCGTCTCCTGGTACGACGAGTTCCAGAGGCTCTACGACACCATCCCCTGTGTGGAAGTGCAGGCCCTGAAGGAGCACAATGACCAGGTTTTGCACCTCAGCTTCTCCCACTCTGGCTGTTTGTTTGCATCGTGCTCCAAAGACTGCACTGTCAAGGTAAAGTGGCGGCCTCCCCGGCGCCCGTCCGGCTCTGATTTAGTGCGGCTGCGAGGGTGGCCGTCGGGAAGCCTGCGGAGGGGAGAGGTTTGGTCAGGTGTCCCTGGGCTTAGGCTGGGTCCTGCAAGTGCTGAGTTGTTCTCAAAGTCCCAGCACTCAGGTCTCTTACAAATGCAGCCTTGAGGGCCATGGATTCCAGTTCCAGTCCGCATGAAGGTGGCCAAGGTGCCTGCCTGGCTCTGGCCGCTTTCTAGGTGCGAATCAGTCCCCTGTTGTGCTGTGGGTCTAACAAAGGGCATGGAGATAAAGACTCATTCTGCAGGGAGTCATGCATGAGTGGTGGTATTGGGAGAAATCTCTGCAAACATGCTGGAGAGCCTGGCTGTGACTGTACCACTCACACTCCTGCCCTGGCTGACGGGCAGCAGCCCTGCATCCAGCTCTCTCCAAAGCTCTTGGCTGTTTCCTCTCAGAGGAATTGATGGGAGAAGTGGGACAGGGAGGCAGTTAAGGGTCTTCAGTATTTTTTTTTTTTCTAGTCCTGGTGAGTGCTGACAGAACAGATAAAGTGGAGCCCCTTTCAGACTCCTCTACAGCTTCCTGACTTTTTATCCATCTGTCTGTAGATCTGGAGCAATGAGTTGGACATCTCCCTGCAGCACAGCTCCAACATGAGGCCGTACAACTGGAGCTACACCCAGTTCTCCCAGTTCAACTCTGATGACTCTCTCCTTCTGGTGTCAGGTGTCTTTGTGGGGCCTCACAACTCCTCGTCCGGAGAGATCGCCGTAATCAGCATGGGTAATGCCCCCCTTGCCTTCACTGGGGCTTCCTGGGACGTGTGAAATGGTGGGTGCTGAGGTTCCCTTCCTCTTTGGGTGTGCAGTGACCTCTGCTTGTCCTGCCTTCAGCCATCTGTGCAAAGGGGTCCCAGTTGCATTTCCATAGGGTGAACCTTCTGGGATAGCCTTAACTCTGACCTCTGCACTGGTCACCCTGCCGGCACCTAAAGGCAGTGTGGGGAATGTTTGTTCTCTCTTAACTTCCATTCTGAGTGACGCTCTGGGCAAGGCAAGAGTTTGCCCGTGCTGCATGTTCTCTTGAAGCCACCACTTCTGACTCAGGCAGCTCATGTCCCACCCTGAGGTCTCACCTGGCTTTCTGAGGAGCATTAATCCAGGTCTGCTTCACCTCGTCTGCTGCGGTTCTGTGACACTTGCTTATCCCAACTGCATTACCTCTTGCTGTCTCTGCTACAGCCTCACTGTGCCAGAAAAGGAGAGCAGCTAAATGCACAGCTCTCCTGCTGAGAAGGGCCCTGGGCGCCAGGGGCAGGAGTGAGGGAGTTCTGTACGGGTTTGACTTGTTCTTGGCCCCGGGGTGCCTGCTCAGAGCAAGGCTGGGAGGTTAGGTTGCTCTCTGCTCTGGCTCCACCTGGCTGCCCTTTTATTTTGGTTTCCCTTGTGCGAGCTCTCCCCACACATCTCTGTGCAAGAGAGGAATAATCTGTCTTCGTAGTGGTGACTGGAAGCTGGGCAGTGGTTGGGCAGCACCTGCCCAGCTCGCGGTGTGGAGGTGCTGTATCGGTCGCTGCCTCTCCTCTGGAGACTCGAGTCTGCTTCCTGTGTCTCCCACTGTAGTTTCTCCAGGGCCTTGCCAGGAGCCATTGCCTCACACTCCTATTTCCCTTCCCTTCCAGAGAACTTCACGCTGCTTTCCAGGGTGAGGAATAAACCCTATGATGTGTTCGGCTGCTGGCTGAATGAAACCAACCTGATATCTGGCAATCTGCATCGGATTGGGCGTATAACCTCCTGCTCGGTGCTGTGGCTGAACAACGCTTTCCAGGTGAGGTGCCTTTGTTCCAGCTCCACAGGCAGTGCAGCTTCCTGCTGGCTCCCAGGGGAGGGAGAGCTGAGAGGGGAGGAATGGCCTAATCCTCCCATCCTCCCTGTTCATCTCCTCTGACTTGCCTTCAGGGCCTCAAGCTTGAGGCAAGCCTTGTGTGAGGTTTCTCCATGCTCTGTGTTGTGGCAAACCATTGCAGCCTTCTAACTCTACCCTCAGATTCCATTAACTCTTGCTCCATTAATTGGGATGAGGACTTGAGTGCGGTGCCCCAGAGCACGTGTTGCTCAACAGCAGAGTGGTTGAACCACAGCAGGGTTGCTGAGGCCGTTGACGGTATGAAGCTGAGCCTGGGACAGCTGTAGTCTGGCCTGTACCTGAGCGATGGCTCTTCTACCACTTGGCAGCTCAGTGTCTTGTTCCCGGGGGCTGGAGGCAGCTGAGCCTGAGCTTGGCGCTGCCTGTCCCTGCCGGTGTTCCTGGGAGCCAGGGGCTGTCTCTGGTGGTGTGATGAGTCCTGGAGATCTGTGTGTGCTGGCCTCAGGCTACTCGTTCGCTGCTTGTCTGCTCTCTGTACTCGTGCTGCTGGAACGCGTTCCTCTGCCGTGTTCTGCCTCTGTCCCCGACTCACAGCTGCACATCCTGGTGGGTTGCGGCTCTTTACCGTAGAGATGAAATCTGGGTGGAATCCTCTGGTAGCAGAGACCCTTCCCATAACCACATCTCTGTGGTGCTGACACTCCAGCGTTAACTCTTCCCTTTCCAAGAGATGAGGAATGACCTTGCCCACTTTGACAGGGAGTGCTGAAGTGCAGCTGCTGGAGCAGTGAGGTGGGAAGAGACCGTCTGCTTGTGCCTGGGAGCAGGGAGCTTGGCTGGCCCTGCTGGGGCGTGCAAGCTCCCAGAGCACAGTGGTCCTCCCCCCCTGCTGCTCGTAGGCCAGGGGATGGCCCTTCACCTGTGGTTATCACAGGGCCTGTTGCTGAACTTCTTGTAAAGCCCCAGGCAGCCCAGCTGATCACCTTGGGCAGGGGGTGGCAGGAAGGCCCCAGTTCTGCTCTCATCTGCCTGTAGGAGCTTTTTGTCTTGCACCCAACTCCAAGATGGGAAGGAGTGCAACAAAGCTGGCCAGCCTCTTGGACCAGTTCTCATGGTCAGTGCTTTGTGTAACAGTGCAGAGAGAGGCTGGTGTGTGGCTGGTGTCCACTGCGTGGGCTCAAGGTCTGGGCAGACAGCTCTTAGTTGGAGGTCACTGTAGGAGTGACCCTCCAGTGAATGGCTCCTGCTTATTTCTGCCTTCTGCTTGCAGGGCATAGAGTCTGAGAATGTGAATGTAGTGAAGAGACTGTTCAAAATCCAGAACCTGAACGCCAGCACTATCCGGACTGTGATGGTGGCTGACTGCAGCCGGTACGATTCCCCAGACCTGCTCCTGGACTATGAGGAGCAGCTCGCTGCTTCCTCCACCTGCCCAGTCTTTGATCTCGGCAGCGACAGTGAGGAAGAGGAGGCCAAGCCCAAGCAGGCTCTGGAGCCAGCAGTACAGGAATTGCCAGATGATGGGGGTGTGACAGCAGAGGACGGGCTGCAGCAGTTCTTTGATGACATCATGGAGGGCCGCGTGAGGCCTGCCATGACCGAGGCAGAGCTGGAGACGAAGGTAGCTGAGCTGTTTGTACGCAACAGAACTAAACCTCCTGAGCTGAACCTGCTCCCCACGGACAGCAGCAGCAAGACAAAATACTTAATTTTCACCACAGGATGCCTCACCTACTCCCCACACCAGATAGGTAAGGCTGTGGTCTGCGCCCAGGGCACTCCAGCCTCCCTGCTGCGTGGGCTGCAGCTGCTCTCTGAGTTTCAATCTGGAAAAGACCTGCTTTATTTGCTGCCTCTCTGTGGTGGGTGTGTTGCCGTTTTGCTCAGGCTGCTGGAGTCTCTGTGCGGGAGGCTTTTGAGGTGCCCGCCCCCAGTCACTGAAGGAGGTTCCGCCTCACAAGCACTTGCCTGGGGGTTTTGTTTCTGCCAGGCTTGGCACATGGCCAGACAAAGTCCAAACGAGAGTCGTGGTGAGGGCTGAGCAGAAGATCAAGAAGGAACTTCTGACTTCAGGACATCAGCCATGAGTTGCACACCAGTGGGCAGATGCGAGGGGCAGCGGTCGCCCTGATAGGCGTGTGGGAAAGGGCCTCAGCTGTCTTCCCTTGTGGGGGTGGAAAGGGCATCAGGGCAAGGCTAGTTTGAGCAGCTTGGACTTCGTGTGTGTGTTGCTTGCACAGTGCCTCTTGGCTCTGGGAGATGGAGCCCTGCCCACCTCGGTGCCCTCCCTGCCCCCCCCCACTGCCCAGCGTGTGACCACCCCCTGTCACCTGGCCTGCAGGGAGGGAAGAGCTGTTCCAGACACGAATACTCTTCTGTAAACCTGGAGAGTTTCAGTTCCTTTTGCTGTTTGCACAATTAGAGCCTTGCTTTCCTGCAGCAGGATCCTCTAACCATTCAGTTACTTGGTCCAGTACAGCCCAGTAAGGCAGAGCAGGGTAGTTTCCAAAGCTGTAGACAACTTGGAGAAGACGCTCAATCCTTGCCTACCTAAACTGGGAGTGTGGCCTGGGCTGGTGTAGCTCTGGTCCATGTCCCTGTCCACAGATCTGCAGACAGACCTGGTGGAGCTCAGCCTGCCTCGGGAGGTGTGGTGGGTGGTCTGCCCTGGCTCAGCCCCACTGTGCTGTGATCTCCGGGCTGAGCCAGCTCCACCTGGCAGGCCAGGACCTGCAGAGCGTGGTGCAGAGGCAACATCTGCCCGTGGTCTCTGCCGGCTGCCACTGCAGCCTCCCAAGGCCCTGTGGTTTGGTGCCTTTGAACTCCAGGGACTCCCTGGCTAGTGTCCAGACCCCGCGGCACAGTCTGGGTGTTTGGAGGGACAAACCCTGGCTTGGCTCCTCCCCCAGCCATGAGTCACTGCAAAATGTTATGTTTGCCCATCGATTTGTGTCAAACTGGCCTTTGTGCCTCTGCCGCCTGCCCCCGAGGAGCTGGTGCTTGTGAGAGCTCGTGCTTGTCTCACCAGGCTGCTGGCAGGAGCCCATCCCGGCCGCTGGGCAGCGATGCTCTCGCCTGGCCCGCAGTGCACGGGCACTTCTGCCAGAGCTGCCTCAGGGCTCCCCTGTGTCGGTGGCCGGCTCCAGTCACGGGCAGAGCCGCCGCTTCCGCTGGCTGCGCGGGGGTCGCGGAGCCTGGCGCTGCAGAGGGGAGGCAGCCGGAGCTGGTGAGCAGTGCTGGGAGGGTGAAGGTCCTGAGCTGCCCAGGTTCGGATGCAGTGATGTTGTGAAGGGCTTCAGACTTGAGGTGCACTGTGGTGTCACCCCTGCCTTGCTGGCCGGTGGGAGAGGCCTGAAATCAAATGTATTTGGCAGCGATTTCCTCAGGGGAGATGGGATTTGCCATCTTCCAGCTTCTCTTGGATCTGCAGAGGATAAAGCACGTGTGTGCCCAAGAGCTGCTGAGGCTCACGGGAGTCCCTCAGCAAGCTGTGGTGGGTGGTCTGTGTGACCTCTGTCTAGAGTGGGAAGGGAACAGGGCTCGACCCCTAGCACGTGTCTCCCTTATGAAGTTCAGAAGCTGAGACTTGAGTTTGGGTTTGAACCCCTGTCCTTGGAGCTTTCTGGGGCTGACCCACCTACACTTGCCAGTGGCAGGGGAAAAGCTGGCTGTGCAGGCATGTCTGCTGGGCCTTCTTCAAGCTGGGTATTGCAAGAGATGGTACCAGCCCAAGGATCCATTTAGGAGTAAAACTTCTCTGCAACCAGAGTGTCTCCCAGGCCAGTGCAGCTTCCTTGTGCTCCAGAGCATGCTGCAGGCCTGGCTGGCAGGAAGGCCTGGCTGGCAGGAAGACCTGGCTGTACCAGCCAGGTTGGCAGCTGGACACCGGGCATCTCCCTGGCCGGGGTTGAATGTGCTCTCCAGAGCAACCCTGTCCTGGTGCTCGGCTATAGGTGAACCAGTTCTTAGAATTGTAGAGGGGTTTGGGTTGGAAGGGACCTTTACAACCCATCCAGTCCAACCCCTAAGCAGGGACATCTGCAACTAGAGCAGGTTGCTCAGAGCCCCAGCCAACCTCCCCTGCAATGGTGCCAGGGATGGGGCAGCCACCACCTCTCTGGACAGCCTGGGCCAGGCTCTCACCACCCTCAGTGTCGAAAGTCTCTTCCTTCTCTCTGGTCTAAATCCCCCTGTTTTAGTTTAAACACATCCCTCCTTGTCCTGTCCTAACAGGCCCTGCTCAGAAGTCTGTCCCCATCTTTCTGACAGGCCCCTTGAAGTGCTGGAAGGCTGCTCTAAGGTCTCCCTTTCTTAGCAGCCCTAAGGGAAGCCACTTCCTGAAGCCTGGGGACTTCTCCAGCCCTGCTGTCTGATGGCAACAACCTGTGGAATCACCTGACTGTGCTTTCTGTCCCCAAGGCATTAAAAGGATCCTGCCCCATCAGATGACAACTGCTGGGCCAGTGCTCGGGGAGGAGAGGCGCTCAGATGAGTTCTTTGACTCCCTGGATCACGTCATCGACATCCATGGGCACATCATTGGCATGGGCCTCTCCCCTGACCACAGGTGAGTGGGGCAGCAGCGCTGGCTCCAGACATGGCAGGGGGTGAGTGACGGCCGCTCTGGGGCGTCGTGGGGTGAGCAGGAGGAGGAATGGCTGCAGTGGCTGGGGCAGGGTGCCTGTGTAGGCAGCTCTGCTCGTTCACCTTCCGTTTGTGTCCTAGTGGACACAAGCTAGGTGCTGGCAGCACCGTTACTGCCCGAGTGGCCAGATCTCAGCAAGAAGGTTTTCCTTCCTCTGCGCTGCTGAGCCCGATTCGGGTCAGGTCAAGAGCCTTGGGTAGAGTGAAGGAGCTGCCCACACTGATGTGTGTACCAGAGGCAGATCAATGCACCACCATCCTTAAAGCTGGTTTTAATGGGATTAAAGAGGCTTGACCTAGCCCCTTAAGGTCCACCTTTCCAGCCATGGTGGCCCTTCCCTTCTCAAACACAGCAAGAAGCGTTTCGGCAGCACGGCCCCGTGTCGGTCAGCTGAGCTGCAGGCTTGCTAAAGACCAGAGAAACTGCCTGGTTCCTGCCCAGCCCGACTGCGCCTTTCCAGCTGCGTGGCAGGCGGGGAGGCACCGGGTGACCCCTCTGCTCCCTGCCCCCAGGTACCTGTATGTGAACAGCCGTGCTTGGCCACGGGACTGCGTCATCTCCGACCCGATGCAGCCGCCCCCCATTGCTGAGGAGATTGATCTGCACGTCTTTGACCTGAAGACCATGAAGGAGGTGAAAAGAGCTCTCCGGGCACATCGGGCCTACACACCCAACGAGGAGTGCTTCTTCATCTTCCTGGATGTCAGCAGGGACTTTGTAGCAAGGTGTGTGGTGCTGGGGTGGGCAGGGTCCTGACCCTGCGCCCGGGGGGTTCACTGGCCTGTCGCTGCAGGGTGGCTTGTGCAAGCAGCGCTGCTCCATGTGATGGAAACTCCTGGGTGTCAAGAGCAGAGCAGGACGCGGGAGGTTTGCAAAGAGCAGAGGGGCTGAATCAGAGGATGGTGGTGACAGCTGTCCACCCTGGTCCTCTTGTGAAATCAGAGAGGAAAGGGGAAATCTGGGGCTGTGGTGTGTTTGGCAGCGGGTGGCAATTGCCCTTCTCGGGGGCTGCAGGCAGCGGGTGCTCTGGGGTGAGTTGGCCGGGCTCTGCAAGCAGCCTCTGGCCTGCGGAGGTTGGAGCTCGTGGGTGCCAGGGCTGCAGATGGAGGCTGGGGCCTGTGGCCAGACTGGGGCACCACTGACCTCCAGCTGCGCGGAGGGGAGGGGGTTGGGGGCAGGTTATTGGGGCTGCTGGGGCGATGTCCTTACTGGTGTCCCATCCACCACAGTGGGGCAGAGGATCGCCACGGCTACATCTGGGACCGGCACTATAACATCTGCCTGGCCAAACTGCAGCATGACAATGTGGTCAACTCGGTGGCGTTCAGCCCGGTGGAGCAGGAGCTGCTCCTGACAGCCAGTGATGACACCACCATCAAGGTGTGGCGGTCGCCTCGTGCCGTGCGCATCCAGCAGGCCAGGAAGCCCAGGCCCAGAAAACTGCTCTTCTCCTGGCTCATGAACCAGAAAAGCTGAACCCAGGTACACTGCTCCTGCAGCTTCCTCACTGCAGCCACCTCTTCTGGAGCTTGCAGAGCTTTGAGCCCTGCACAACAGAGATGAGCACGGGGTGCACAAATCCCATCTGCTGAGTCAGGAGTGACCCCAGTAGCAGGAGTTGCTTCCATCTGCTTCAAAGACAGAATGTAAGAGGCGAGGGCCCGTTCCTGGGCTCGTCGGGAAGCAGCTCAAGCTGGTCAGTGCTGGGCAGGCTCCCCACAGCTTCTCACGAACGCTGCTGCTTGGTCACAGCTCTCTCTGGGTGAGCCTTGGGCTCAGAGAACAGACTCGGGCACATCTCCAGCGTTTGTACCGTGTGAGCCTGGGACGTGGCTGACCTCACAGGGAGCTCCTGGCTGCAGAGCACTCGGCAGAAGTCGCAGTACAGAGCGGGGCTGCCTTACTGTAGGACTCTCTTACAATGTATTAGTTTTATTCATGTTTATTTGTCCCAAACCTCCACAGGCAACTTGTATGGCTGCTGGGTGCCACCTGCCACGTGGCGTCTTGACCCTGGAGGGCAGCAGGGACTGGAGGGCAGTGGGAGGGCAGCAGGGGGGCAGGGCTGGGGGGCCTGCCTGGCCTCTCATGTGGCCCATGGGGATGCAGCCGGTACCCTGCCCCTGCCTTCTGTTGTCAACTACACGTTGATATCACTGGTTTCCAAACGTGAGAGCAGGGAGGGCTGGGGGTAACATGGTGCTGTCTTTGCCTCTGTCTTCCTCTGCTGAGTAGCTCTTCGATAAGCTGTGGCTTTGGGAACGTATTTATTCTGGGGGATCTGCTGTCCCTTCCCCAGGGGCAGCCATGAGGATGGCTGGTGGGTCTTGTGGTCACCTCCCTCCCATGCTGCTCCAGTTGTGGCACTTTAGGTTCTCTTGGTATGTTCTCTGAACAGGTGTAGGCACCTGTGGGTGGCTGCAGGTGTTCACCCACCTCCTTTGCCTGAAGTCAGTCGAATAAGCTTCTGCCACCTGGGCTGACTTGCTGTGGCTTGGGTGACCAGCTCCTCCCGGGGCCCCTGCTGACAGCAGAGCTGGCTCACGAGGCGATGATGAACTTGGTGGTTTAATCTGTCCCTGAAGCTTTTCTCCCTGCAGCAGGTACCCAAATGTAGGAGTCCAAAACTTAAGCTCCTAATCTTGACTTGGCCTAGATGGCCAGGGCTGGTGGCGATCCCAGGAGCTGCATTTGCTGCTGGGAGCTGGGCTCGGGGCTGTGTCTGGAAGGCAGCCATGTCCCAGGCAGGGGCGGGGGGAGGCATTTCAGGGCTCCCCTGGGAGAACCAGGGGCAGTTGTCTGTGCCGCTCACAGCCTCAGGTTGCAAATAGATTTAATGGAGGCAGCAGATACTGTCATGATACACACTGATGGCTTTAACAGCACCCCTGGCCCTTGGCCAGGAGCGTGCCCTTGTTCTGCTGTGCCACAGCAGCTGCCCATGGCTTTATCCAGAGCCCCTGTACTCAGGTTTTCTGTCATCATAGGACTTCCAGAAACAAGGGAGTCCTTCGTGTGTGTGCTCACAGGATCCACATCCAGCTCTGTCCAGTCACACAGCAAAGGAAGTTTCTGCCTTCCTCCCTCCTCCCCCAAGATGGTGAAATCTCTTCTCCCTTGGCTCGGTGGTGTAGTGAACAAGGCACTGAGGGTTTATGTTTGTACCAAGTTTTGCTCTTCACTATGGCATTGAATAAATATTCTGCTAAAGCATCTCTGCAAGTTTGTTTTCCTGAGTGCTGCGCTTTGGCTGGAGAAGAAGCGAGGGGGGCAGCGCTGTAGCTGTGCCAGCAGCTGCTGGGGCACTGCTGAGGTGCTACCAACCCCCAGGGACCTGCTCTGGCTGTAGAGCTCAGCCAGACAGCTGTGGAACAACAGGAGCGAGACAGAGAATGGCCTGTTGTTCACCCTGGGGGAAGAGAGGCCAGCCCTGGGGAAGGGGAGCAGCAAGGCAGGGCAGCTTTAGGAAAATTCTCAGGCAAAGCCAAGTGCTGCAGGCTCTGGGATGGCCTGGGGCTGGAGCATCCTGGCTTCTCTCTGTCTCTCCTTCACCTCCAGTTTTTCCCAGTACTCACAGGTCCTGACCAAGTAAATGGGGTGGAAGGGCCCTGGGCCGCTGAGGGGAATTCCTGTCCCCTGTGAGCTTTCTGCCACCTTCTTGGTGCACACTGCAGCAGCTGCACAGCTCTGAAGGGTGTCTGGCTGCTGCTGCAGGGACCAGCCCCCCCGGGGGTACCCCTCCTATCTCCCTTCTACAGCCACCGTGCAGAGGCAGCTGTGCTGCTGCTCCACAGAACAGGGTTGGGCCCTCAGCTGGTGCTACAGCTCTGGAGGGCCAGGACAGGGCCCTGTGTGGGGACAGCGGGTGCAGCACAAGCACTTTGCTCCTGCCCACTCAAACCAGCCTGTGCTAGAGGAGCTCAGCAGCTCTCTGCTACCCAGCACCGAGAACGTGGCTCTAAGGTTCAATTTGCCTTTCCAACTGCTCTGCTACTCTGGGTGAAGCAGGTCCAGCCGAGTGGGGCCTGTTGCCGTAGGTGCTCCAGCAGCCAGGTGACACCCTCCCCCCCCCAGTTGCTCCTTCCCTGCCTCCTTCAGCACCCCTCCGTTGGAAGCCACAGGGCTGGTGCTGGTCAGAACCCCCAGGCAGCAGCTGGGGAAAGGTCACAGCTCAGAAATAACCCTGATCCCGAGGTGATCCTGCTCCTGTGCTTCTTCCACCCTGTGCAGTGCTGGAGCCCCAGCCTCACATGGATTAGACAACAATGCTCAAAA
The DNA here is from genome assembly GCA_024611175.1 of Megaceryle torquata. Classification (NCBI taxonomy): domain Eukaryota; kingdom Metazoa; phylum Chordata; class Aves; order Coraciiformes; family Cerylidae; genus Megaceryle; species Megaceryle torquata. The sequence continues at coordinate 65,170 of JANIJG010008884.1, read as the reverse complement.
CAGCTTTTATTAGTGGTTTTGACCATACTACATCCTCAAGGGAAAAAAAAAAAAAAACCCAAAAACCAAACTTACTTCACAGTGTCAGTCTGAGATGGGTGTTCTCCAATAGTTGTAGACAAAAGGGAAATAATAATAATAATTATATTAAAAAAACCAAACCAAAATCCAGTGGTGGCTTGTGCCAAGTGTCTGTGTGCCAGCCAGGCTGGCAGAGCTGTGCCCAGGAGGGGACCCATACCCCTGTGCTGCGGCGAGGGACGCGCTTGACAATGACCATGGTGAGCTCCAGGGGGGATAAAAAAGGAAAGAGGACCAGAGAGCGTCCTCAGCACCAGCTCAGCTGTGCCTCAGCCATGGGCCTAGGGACAGGGAACACCACGGGAAGTGTCTGTGGCAGGGGTGCCCTTGTCCCGCTTTGCTCCTCGCCAACAGCAGCACAGCCCCAGGATCCCCTCCCCAGGGTGGAAGGGCTCAGCCTGCCTGTTGCTCACAGCACCGACTCACCCACCTTCCTTCTGGACACCTGCTGAGGCAGAAGGACCAGCAGCCACCCCGGAACAGCCCAGACCTGCCCCCCCAGCTGAGCCAGCATCATTACAAGCAGCCCTGCCACAACTTGGCCAGATCCTTTCCCAGCTGCTGTGGGGCTGGGAGCCCCCCAGGCCTGGCCATGGATGGGAGCAGGGCCCAGGCTTGGCCTTTGCTGGGTGTTTTCTTTTTCCCCTAAGGCAGCAGGGTGAGAATGGCGACACAGAGCCCGCTCCAGCTCTCGGGGCTGGCATGCAGGCAGCATCCTGCCACCCTATCCCACCCCTGAGGAGAGCTGAGGGCCTCAGGAGGGCAGCAGGCAGGGTGCAGGCAGCTGCCCAGCCCCACGGGGGGGCAGCACCAGGCGAACAGACCCCCACTGACTGTCTGACCTTGGGGAAAAAGCCATCAGGCCCCATCTGTACCACAGCCCTCACCTTGTCTCACAGTGGCCATGACAGGCTTCCCAGCCGGCCCCGCTGCAGCCCCCTCCCTCCCAGCACCCCAGGCTCACCCACAGCTGCTGCACCAACCCCAGCGCCTGCCCCCCGCTGACCCAGCAGAGCTGCAGCAGGAATGGCAAGAGCCACACCAAGACTGGGGTGGGGGGGTGTGGGGGGAGGTGGGCTCAAAAGTCAGCACGGCACATTTGAGTGCAGGAGGTCCAGCTTGGGTCCAGCTCAGCCACCCATCAGCCTAGCGAGTGAAGGAGATCAGGCACCCCTGAGCTCCCTGGGCAGCAGCGAGGATGGCATGGGGAGCAGGGGGACAGCCAGACCCAGCTTGGCCACAGCCCAGCTCCACTGACTGTCCCCAGCTGCCGGGGTGGCCATGCCAGAGCAAAGGTGGAAGCAGAGCACAAGCAGGGGGGGCTCTGTGCCCATCGGGCTGGGTGTCAGGTAAGGGCTTCGGGCCTTCCTCCCCTGCAGCCTCGCACCCCTGGGCTCACCAACAGCAGCTGCTGCCACTGCCAAGGGTGACGCATGGTGGCCACGAGCAAGAAAAGGATGACCACTCCAGCCTCACTACCCCCTCCTGGCTGGAGGAGCTGGACAGGGGCCCAGGTTACTAGTGCAAGGTGGGGTCAGCAGCCAGTTCTTGTGCCCAACAAAACCTCTCCCAAGGCATGTTTTGCTGCAGACACCACGGTAGGAAGGACAGGCAGCAGAGGCAGCAGAGCCTCGGGAGCCCAGCTGGGCAAACAGCCCCTCAGGAGTTGTTCATGGCCACAACAAAACAACTCCAGCGGGCCACGACACAGGGATACGGTGGCAGTTCCTTCTCTGCCAATAGAGACCATCCCCAGTTGGTACCACCTCCAGGGAGAGGTGCCAAGAGCCTAGGCACAGAAAGGCATCAGCAAGCTTCACACAGGGACTTCTCCGGCCACCCCAGGTCCTCCCCTGGTGGCTGCAGGCTCCCAGAGGGGCCAAGCAGAGGGAGTGTTCCAGCACACACTGCCCAGGAACAGGCACCACGCTGCTGCCATTGCTGTGGGGACAGCAGGGGAGAGCTGCTGCTGGTGGGCACTGCAGGCCCTCATGGAGGGGACAGCCAGCAGCCGCCCACGTGGCTGAGCTGCATCCATGAGTGCCGCAGACGCAGGCACGCAAGTGCCTGTGCAGATGGGTGGTGGCTGCAGCCCTACGCACCCGGCAGCTGGGGTGGGCTCTGGGAAGGCTGGTGTCCCCACACCGCAGCAGCTGCCCTGTGGTGGGACCAAACCCCAGTTCAGGAGCATCTGTGTGAGAGTGAAGAGCTTCCAGCACTGCCCCTGTCCTGCCCCAAACTGCCCAGGTGCAGGCAGCCTGAGAACTGCAAGGTCTGACTGAAAACCCACGTGGAGCTCCCAGCGTTCAGGGGGGCCAATGTCCTGCACCAAGCTCAGTGTCACCCTCCTCTCTTGGGATAGGATGGGCAGTCTCCAGGGGAGATTCACTTCTCTTTCACTACGGGCATCCCCGGTGCTGCCCACGCTCCCTCCCCAGCAGCAGGCGCTGCCCTGCCCTGTGCTCCCAGCACAAACTGCCCCTTGCACACACAGCAAGGGCCGGACTCGGGGCCCTGCTCCCCATCCTGATGCCCCACCCATCACACGGTTCAGCCCAGCCCCTCTCTGAGTGCACCAGCAGCATCAGAACAGCCACTGATCGCTTCACGGCCCTTGCCTGGCTCACACCGACTGCCACATGCCCTGCGCGGCCCAGAGCTGCCGGCAGCACAGAGCGAGGCAGCCTCTGGCACACGGGGCACCTGGGAACACGCAGATCTCCGAAGACAATCCTGGATGGCTGAGCCAAACAGCCGCACAAGGTGGTGCTTGGGCTGGCCAAAGCCTTGTTTTACTGCAGAGCACTCTGGATGTGCACTAAACTGGTAGAGCAAGAGCTGCGCTGGTTTCCACTGGGAGCCCAGGCAGTGGCAGTTCAGGCACCCAAGTCCCTGCTGATTTCGTACCCTGCAGGCTGTGAACGTCCACCCAAACCTCTTCTCGGTGAAGGTCTCTCTGACACCAGGGAAGAGGGTTCCCATCAGACACCTCATTTCCACTCAGAGTGAAGGTCCCTTTTTGGGAAGGGCTTTTCCCCTTCCGCTTTTTGCCCCCTTCTCGCTTTGAGACCTGCCTGAAGTGCAGCACAAGAGGGGGATGCCCCACTCGGGGCTGGCTCCGCATTCACTGCTCCCGGAGGTGAGGAGGGTTAGAGGCCCGTGAGATCAACGATGGCTTTAATAAAGATGGCGTCATCACGCACGTAGGAGTTCTTGGCTTCCATCACGGAGACAGGGCAAAACAGGGGGCAGCCGCTGGCAATGTTCATTTCCGTGATGGGTCGCTGGAAGGAGGAAGAAGTCACGTCGGGTCGGAAGGCATCGATGATGTGCTCCCGGTTGTTCTGATCCAGGAGCATCAGGGTTACCTGCGGGGAAACGTGAAAATACAGGAGCGGCTGAATAAAACACACACGGAAAGCCAGCCCAGAGAAGCCTGTGAACCCTGCAAGTGTCAGCACAACCACAGCCACATCACACACCAAATCTGAGAAATGCCTCTGAGCAGGGTCAGCGGAGAACATCATCTCAGTGACATTCTGCAGAAGCCTTCCCACATCCTGCCCTGTCACTGGAAACTGGTGTGTGGCAGCACGGGGCTGTCAGACCGACTGCAAACCTGTTCACCCCAACAACAATCCCTGCACGTCATTACAGTGAAGAGGTGCAAAAGAAGGTGGCCCCTCTCTCTACGTCAGTACTTTGCTTGCCCAGCCTTGAAGTGTTTTGCAAACCTGCAACATCTAGGAAGGGCAATCGGAGCTTCTGAGGCTGAGGGAGTATCGGCCGTGCCCCAAGCGCTGAGGCCACGACAACCCCCTCACCCGAATTCCCACAGAGGCTCCGCTGGCTTCCGAACGCGCTGCCGCTCTCCCGCGCAGCCCCTGCCCTGTAGCGCTCGGTGCTCTCGGCGTGACTGGGGAATCCCCAGGGAAAACAACATACAAGTCCTTCCTCCTCCTGCTCGCTAAGTGGGCCAGACCAACGGCACCCAGAAGCTCAAGCGGGTGCATCGTTGGGCAGAGGGGGCTTCGTCCCACACCTACCTTCTGGTTGAAAGGCCACCGCAGAAGCGCGTCGTTGGGTCCTTTCATCACCACGAAGAACAAGGACAGATGGGTCCCGCGCCCGGTGCCATCCCCGTTCAGGTAAACTCGCAAACACATCTTGTAGCCGTACTTGCTCGTGTAGAAAGCTATCAGACAGTGGCAAAACAGGCACAGTGAGCATCAAACCCAGCAAAGCCTGGCACCAGCCAGTTCCTTTGAGGACTCTAGTCTGGATCCTGGAAGAAGCCCAGTCTGGTTCTTAACACACCCGCACCATGGAGGTGGTCTGGAAAGCTGCCAGGTACAACCACCAGTCAGACAGCATCTCAGGCTGGCCTGAGGACAGCCCGAGGTCAGGTGGTCACAAGCCCCTGGTCCAGTCGAGATGCAGAGCACTGTGGCACAGAGCAGGGTGCTGCCAGCCCCTCAGAGTCTCCCCACTGCCACTGTGGGCACAAAGCTGAAGCTGGAGCTCTGCTGGGAGCTGGGTACTTCCCCCTGGATCCCTTGCCCCAGAGTCGCCAGTTGTGCCACACATGACGGCTTAAGAAGCTGCAGGTCATGGAGGAAATGCTGCTGAGCAAGAATAAAACCACCCCCAAAACCACCCGTCTGGGGCAGACCTTCCTCAGTGCCCACCGCACCCTCTCCATAAGCTGGCTTATGGCGAACAAGTGAGCAAGTGAGCTTTGGTCTCCCCTCGGGACCTCAGCCCCCCTGCACAGCTGGGTACGGGCTCTGGGATCCCAGGCTCTCTCCTTCTCCAGCAGCTCTGGGGATGCCCATGCTGTGACACCAGGGCCACAGAAACTCGTCTCAGAAGGGGACCTGCAGCAAACCGCCCTGTCCCCGTGGCACGCACCTACGTGCTTCGCATCTGGCAAGGCTCGGCAGCCACGGGGCAGGAGATCAGGACTGGTGTTTTACTGTGGGACTTGGTCTGCTTTGCTGAACAGGCAGATTAACACTAGCAGAGAGAGACTGTGCACCACTGCAGGGTGAGGAGCAAGGCATCGAGGCTTTGTCACCCGCTTCCCTCCTGGCACTCCCCAACTTGTTTCCTTCTCTAGTCCTTCCTCTCCATCTGCTTCTCCCAGAGGCTTTCAGGGCAGATGCCACCCACCCTCTGCTATCCGAGCAGCACAACCTCACTGCCCACCCGGGGCTTCTCAGCACCCCTGTAATCCTGCAAATGTAAAACCAGGCAGGGAAGTGACAGCGGGATGTCTGAGCAGAGTCATGGGAGTCCCCAGGAAAAGGCACCGGGCAGCCAGCGTGCTGAACACCTTCCCTGCCAGCCTGGAGCAGTGCACTGAGCATCCTGCTTCCCACTGTCCCACTCAAAGGCAAAGCCCCTCGAAGCAAAGCAAGAGTCCAGGAGGCCAGGAGGCCGTCCCCCTGCATCTGCCGGCCAGCAGCGCACAGCCTTCAGCAGGAGCTTCACTTTGCACTGTGCTGGTTCACACCCCTTGGTGTGAACACCCCTTTCTTGGGAAGCTTTGCCTTTTTGAACTCTCGTGATTTTGCCCTTTGCGAAATCCCGTGGCAATAGCTGTGTCCTCACAAGGCCAGCAGTTGGTGACTCTGCTTCCTTCTCTTTGTTGTAACACTAACTTCATTTGGTAATTCCTTGCCTTCCTATTGAAAGGCAGAACGAACAATTGTACTTATTTCCCTTTTTCACCCTATTTGCAGCCTTGACCTCTCCCCTCCCAGCTGTGTCCTTCCCAGACTCAAGAGCAATAGTCTATTTGCTTCACTTATGAAGAGAAAAAAACCCCACCTCCACTAGAAACCTTTCTCACTCTCATTTTCTCAGCTGAAGCACCACCAGGAATGAGGATCTCTCATCTAAATGACACAAGTGACTACTGTAGGAAAAAAAAAAAAGGCCTTGAACTTTGCACGTGCAAGTTAAAAAACAAAAGCCCTGCCTCTTCCAGAAGCTGTCCCAGCATGTGGCAGAGGCTGCTCCCACCCTCCAACCCTCCAACCACAACCAGATTTTCATGAGCAGGTTGCAGAGAACAACCAGCGACACAAAACAGTCTGGTGGCCTGCAAAGTAGCTTTTCCTGTGATGAAAGTTTACAAAAGTCCTGAGTGCTGCCTTTGCTGCCCTGCCACTGCTGCCAGGCGCAGGATGGAGACTGGTCTGCAGGCAGCATGGAGGAGGGGGCACCAGCAACCAGGAGCTGCAGTTCTGGAAGGATCTGTGCAGTCAGAGCATGGCCGAGCAGATGTCTGGGCAGATGAAACCCTGTGCGCTCCTTTCAAGAGTTTCAATGTTTCACCCCTTTCCCTCTCTTGGGCTGAGTTTGATACTTTATCCTTCTACCAGCTGAGTTGATTCTCCTAGACAGAAAACAAAGCACAGCCTGCTGCGAGGACCCCAGGCGGCACCAGCCCATGGAGGGCCCGAGGAGCCCCCAGGCTGGGGCACAGTGCTGGGACACCCCTGGTCAGGCAGGAGTCAGCAAACTGCAGCCTCTGGGCCCGTACAGGTCTAGCAGCTCCCAAGCACAGTGCAGCAGACGGACAGGATGCAAGATTTAAGGGCCTCTAAGTTGAACAGAACAGATCTGAAGCAGATCTGTTGGCTTTGGGAAAAGGAAGGAAGTGCTGCCCTTCCCGGCCAGGGTGGAGCACGGGCCTCCCCACGGCTGCGCTGACTTTTAGAAGGAAATGCAAACTGCATCTGCACAGTTTCAGTAGCTGTTCAGCTCCCCTCAGAAGGGGGATCCTTTTTTCTTTTAGCTTTCCAAGAGGAAAAGGGCTCAGAACAGTCTTCAACCAGAAAGCAGATTTTAGAGTAGTTTTAAGAATCCAACTGCCTTTATCTTGTGGCCCAGCCAGTCTCCTTTTTCACAGTCCCAGGACGCGGGCATAAGGACCGTGCTCCAGGCCTGCACACAGCCCTGGCTGTTCGGAGAGAGCTCTCAGCACACCCAGACCTCGGCCATTCCTGCTCAGACAAACTCCCCTCCTCAACCATTTTGTCATGAGGTGAGCTTCCCACTGAGCAATGAAACCGTGTGAAGAGATGGTTTCATCTGACAGCTGCAAGCCTGGGAAGTGCTTTCAGAAGCAAAGAAGCTGAATCATAACCTCCTGCTCACTGTCTGGGATTTCCTTTTTAAGAACAGAAGTGGGGGTGCCAGGCTGGGGCAGTTCTGCAAGGAAAGCCCCATCCTCTAACAGATATTCAGGCACTTCCCTAGGTATGGTCCGGGCTTTATTTAGACACTGCCTCTTGCAACATCATGCTTTATCCACTAAAAGATATTTCTGTGTCTCTAATATGTATTTCCTCCCTTCCTTAACCATACTGCTGGTTTCATGAGGATTTTATTTCTCACTGAAGGGTTATGCAGGGCTATTCTGGAGCTAAGAGGGCTGCATTCTCCACTGTGAGAAATTAAAAAGGTCTTAGGCAATCAAAAAAAGCACCTCTTTCAGCAGCGGCTTCATTTAGACCAAGGCAAAAAACCAAAGTGGTTGAAACTCTACAGAGAACAGGGGACAGAAGTCCCTCTGAACCACCAGCGTCTCCCCCGCTAAGAACACCGCTACAAACCCCGCACCCCATCGAGATGCAAAAGGCCTTTGCAATTTTGCAAATTTGGCACTAACCTGGAGAGAAGATCGCAGGAGAGCGGCCTGTTATTGCCTCCTGACGCTTCCTGGCAAATTCTGTTATCTTCCAGATGAAAACACCATCATAGGTGGAAGCTTCCATGTTGCGCATCTTTTCTTCCATCTCAGCCATGGCCAGGTCCTTCAGCCCGATGCTTCTTTCCAGCTGCCGGACCTGTTCAGTGGGACACACGGTGCAGCCTGGTTAGAAACACGCACTGCTGTGAGACCCAAGAAAGCCAGAAGGCACCAGCACACCCTGCGGGACAACTCTTTAGTGAGAGGCTCTCTCCAGAATTGACAGGGGTCGCAGAAGGGAGAAATTCAGCACCGTAAACCAGTTCACTGAAGCCTCCTTTTGAACTCTGTCATTCTGGAAAAGACACATCGATACAGCTCAGTGCTTGAGCTGGAAACTTCCCCACAGCAGATGGAAAAAGCCTGCCGATGAGCAGCTCTGTTACATTAGCAGCACAAGAAATGAGGATGAGAGGAAAAAAACACCCGAACAACCCAGCACTGTGACAAAGCTAGACTGAGAAAGAGAACCACCTACACCCAGCCAAAAAGGTCTCCAGAGGGTTAACCACTCCTGGCTGACAGAGGGTCACGCCAGCTTTGGCAGCTCCCTTGCTGAGGGCGCAGAGGTAGGCTGCAAACTGCACAACTCCCAGCTGCCAAGGCCCAAAGGCAGCGCTCAGCAGGGACTGTGCTGGAGCATACTGGTGGGGACGGCTTCTTCACACCTCCAGACCATGCTCGGCAGAATGCTGGAGTGCAGCATCAATCATTACTCTCCTTTTGAAGGGTCTGGAAGGTGAGCAGCCCTGCAGAGAGATCCAGTGAAACACTGGGTGCTCTGTCTCTCAGTGGAAAGCTTCTCCTGAGAACATCATTTCAGTGCCTGCATAACCACTACTAACAGAGATCTGAGCACTTTATGCATGACAGTTTAACTCCCGTCTTTCCTGGGAAGCTTTTGAGGGTTGGGCACAAACACAAAGAATATTTAGTTCTGCCTTCACATTTGTGCAGTTTCAGGACTGGGCAGAGAAGCTTTACTGGGTGATAACATGGAAAAGAAACTGAAAAAAGTCTCTGCTCAGAGCGCTGGAAAGCCCAAGTCGGTGGTTACACACCTTGCTACTCAGTGTTTCAATTTTCTCCTGGTCTAGCCGATGCTGCCGACTGTAGGCTTCAGCTGTTAGAGACACTCTTTCCACCTCCCGATTCAGCACGCAGACAATGTTCTCAAAGGTCACCGTTTTCCTCTCAAGGGCCTCACACCTTCCCAAGAGCTCCAGCGACCTGGAGAGCTCCGACTCCGAGCACAGAGAGTTCTCTGCCAGCAGTGGGGAGTTATTTTGCGATGAGGAAAGGGCAGGAAGGGGCTTTAGGTCTCCAGGGCCAGCCTTAAGGCTAAGAACAAAACTCAGCAGCATGTAGAGATGCTCCGCCAAACACTTGCTTTCATGTTCTAGCAGCTTTTCATTTTCCACCTACATGAAGAGAAATACATCCCCCATTCAGCAAGCTCAATCTACACTGTCACCAGCCACAGGACAAATTCCTCCTCCTGAGGTCACAACGTTAGCTTTAAATTATAAAGGGGAAAAAAACAAAGATAGTTAAAAAGCCTGGTTTGGAGGGGCTGGGGGTGTTTGGTTTGTTACAGAAATGCTGCAAAGCTCATACCATGGTGGATCCTTAATGTTTCCCCAGCTACACGCACTGACCTACTCTGCCCTTCTCCACCACCCCTGAAAGGGCTCTGTTGGACGGACTTAGCGGCACCAAAGGACAAAGCCTTGCACAAGCCTTGCACAATCCCCTTGAGGGGGAATTTATATGAACATCACCAGTAGGAGCTGGAAAAGATATGTCATGTGGAGAAATATGGCCTGGCCCCAGCTGTGTGCTGAAAGCAGTGTAAGCACCACACCTCAAAACACTCGAGGCATTCCCCAAGAAGGAGGAGGTTCCCTTCCACATTAAGTTCATTCTCTGGGTACCCAAACTCTGGACATCAAATGAAGTTAAGCTCCATCTGTAAAGGGTTTGAAACATCACTTTGTTCAAATATCTGAATGGAAACATCTGTAACAGGTTGGCCAACAGCAGTTTGCAGGTTAACTCTAACACTGGAACTGAAAACAAGTCCCAAGATAAACATCAGGAGATGAGCCCTTACCACCTCAGCACATCCGACAAGCTCAAATCTGCAAGGCACTTTTGATCTGCCACAAGTCTTCACATGGTCCCGAAACTAGAGAGAAAGGAAGGCAACGTTAGATTGTACGTGTCCCCAGCAGCTCCATTTCCATCTCGCTGACAACTAGGAAACTGAAGACAATCCCAAGAACACTCAAGGCATTTCTAATCATCAGGTGCCAAGGACGTGGTTAAACCTGGGCACCTCCTACCATCAGGTACAAATTTCACTGTCATGTCAACATAGCGCTGACACCTGGAAGGAAGTTTTATTTCTCTTTCTCTTAGCAGCCAGGATGCCTCACTGCTGACCTGCGTGTGCAAGACAGAAAAAGCAACCAGCACAGGTATGCTGAGCAAACAGCTTCTCTGAGGGCAGAGGAAGGAGAGGTGTAAGGAACAACCCTATGAAGCAGAGAGCTATTTAATTGTGTGCACTTCATGTAACCCCGGCGACTTGGTATTTTCACTTCCAGCTAAGTACTGTAAATACAGAACAAAAAGCTTCCTGCTGGTCCCGCCAGAGTGTTTACAGCAATTACTGCAGGTCCAGCTGTGCGAGCGAAGATGCTCTGCTGAGTCCAGCAGCCCCTCACCGGGGTGCCCAAGGACCACCTCGGCCAGCTCGCCTGGCAGCTGCCATCAGAACCCAGGCCAACAATGGGTATTTCTCTGGAGAAGTGCCCCTAACGCCCAGCCACCGAGGTGACTCCTTTGGGTTCCCACACACTGCGTGGTTAATGCTAACAAGCCCCGGCACATTGCCGTCTTGGGGTTGATAAACCTCTCATCGTCAGGTATCAGTGGCCTGTCCTGAACAGCCACCACACTCCACATTTAACACCTACATCTGCTACAACAGATGTCAATTAAAACTGGGTTTAAGGCACTTTTTTAAAAGCTTCTAGATCCATCTGACTCGCTTGGTGAGTCGGGTTACAGAGTTACAGCAGCTGCGGCTGATCGACAGCAAGTTTGGAAAGGGGTAGAAGGGGGACTTAATATTAAACAGCGGAGAGATCACTCTGGGGATCCTACAAGCCTGGTCTCTGCCAGGCTCCAGCCTGCAGATGAGCAGATCTGCATCCCAAGACCCCAGCACAAAGTCCTTCTTTGTCCACCTGGAAGAACTCTTTGTTCATCGTTCTGATGCTTCTGTCCCCCCTGCCCTGCTACAAGGGTCTTTTCCAACAGGGCTACTGAAACTATTTCCCTGTAGCATGCAGGAGCTTCGGATGAATGTGCCTTTTAAGACGTTTCCCAAAACTTTGATTTTCAGACTTTTTAGCCTTGCACAAGGAACCAGCAACAAGGGAGTCACAAAATCATTAAATCATTTAGGTTGGAAAAGACCTTTAAGATCATCGAGTCCAAGACCTTACAGATATGAATTCGATTGCAAGATTAATTAGAAATAAATTAACCTATCTGGAGTTGGCGTTCCTTTCCGTAACTGCAGCCGTGGCTGACAGAGTTGCTTTACATAAGGCGTTCAGTACCCTTCAAACCCACGAGGGTGCTCTTCCCACGGAGGCTCTGCAGCCAACCTGGGTGAACACACTGCTCGAAGGGCGCTGGCATCAGCGGCGCTGGCGCAAACCCGCAAGTGCCGATGAGTCAAGTGACTCACACCCAACCAGTGCTCTGAGCCTCATGGAAAGGTCACAACTGTGCCGGTGGCTGCCGCTTATTTGCTTTCCCCCCTCCACTCTGCAACTGTCTCAGTTTTCCTCCTCGCTTCAAGCGCAGCAGTGTGAGCCCACGGGGACACTGAACGCCCCCGCGGCACGCGGGTCCCCGACAGTCGGATGGGTACCTTCTCCCTCGGAATCTTATTCCCACAGCCTTCACAAGTCAGCGGAAACTCAGGGCAGACTTCGTCATGAGCCTGTAAAAGAGCCAACGGAAGAATATTAGGTCCTCTAAATAAAAGCTCCAGCGAGGTTACAGGATGAGTACAGCTCAATGTGCTCGTTTGATACTTTATCACAGACGAGCGCTGCGTTCTACCGACCGATACTCAAATCTTGATTCATGCTGATCGTTCTGCACGCTGACTCATCTGTACAACCTCCAGGATACCAAAATTTTGGGTGCTTACGTAGCTTCTGCCTCGCTTTAAAAGCTGCTATAATAATTAAAAAAAACCCTAGATTATTGCTTTGATGGACAAGGTAATCAACAGGAAGCTCCATTTATGGCTCTGCCAGGAAAATACACGTTTGGGTAAGTTGAGTGAAGTAAGGCACTATCTCAGCAGGATAATTTGTGTAACTTTTCCACTGTAGTGGTTATCAGTCAGCTGAGGTATGAACCCAGAGCCTACACATTACACACTGCCTGATGGTATCTTCACATTCAAATCAGAAAAAAACATTTTTCATCAAGAAAGAAAATTATTTTAAAACTGTTTCATTTAATAGCCCCTGGACACAAGCACCCTCCCCTGCAGCAAGAGCACCCACACTTTGTTTGGTGGCCAGAGGAGCTGCAAAAGCGATCAGGGCAACGTGATACTCTGTCCTTGGCAGATACTGGGGCCAGCGATACTGGCTAAATTGGAAATGCTGAAACATGCCTCTGCTTTCTGTGTCATTTCCACACTGCTTAAACCTTTTCTTTACACACTGAAACCTGATGCTTTGAAGCCTTGGTCACATTTATTCTTCATTAAGACAAGTTACTGTCTTGGTGGGGGAAATGT
>JANIJG010008884.1:38324-52390 GCA_024611175.1 Megaceryle torquata | reverse complement strand
CTGAAACCTGATGCTTTGAAGCCTTGGTCACATTTATTCTTCATTAAGACAAGTTACTGTCTTGGTGGGGGAAATGTGCACAGACTTAAATACTGTTACCACATCAGAAACTGGAAAGTGAAACCCCTTAGTGGCTCAGGTTTGGCTTCTTAGTTACTCTCTCCTCTGTGCCCTTCAAATGAGCAATCAAGAGTCACAGCTGCCCCATGCTGTCCCCAGAGAGGTGACCGGGCAGCTGGCACAGGCTGGCCGGGGCCAGGCAGCGCTGCCTGCGTGGACACCACTGCCTGCGGAGGAGGTAGCGTTCCTGCCTTCATCCCACGCGCTCACAGGAGCTGAACCCTTTCTTCTACCCACCTACTGCTCTCATGTTCTAGAAACACCAGATAGCATCTTCCCCACGACCCACAAAATGCTGGCATAAGAACAGACAGTCTGGTGAAGGAAGGAAACTTCACTGTAGAGACAGCTATTTAAAAAGGGAGTATTTAAAACTTATGTCCTCCTGTGCCAACGTGCCAGGCATGAAACTACCACCCTCTCTGCACTCCCCAGCATTTCTCTTCCATCCCAACTCCAGGCTACACTGCGACGTGTTGCCCAAGAGCCAGGTAGCCCTGTGAAGCACAAGAAGGGAAACCAGCCCCACACAGCTAAGCTGAAAGTGCAACTGGTCCGTATGTAAATGAAGACATCCAGCAGCATCAGCTTTAACCAGCACTGCTCCCAACCACTAGACAAACATTTTTGTATAAACAGTTTCAGGCTCTGCTGGAATCCCCTGTTCCTTCCCCCTCTACACGGGTAAGAGATGAATGCTATCGTGCTGGAAGAAATCCACCCCACCCAGAAGCCCAAGAGCAAGATTCCAGCCTGATCTGCCGCACTCCACTCCCCCAGGGATGGGGCAATCCTCCTGTTTACACCTGTCCCAAACCCACACCCATGAGCTTCTGCAGCAGGGACAGCCTCTCTGACACCCGGGCATTCACTGTGATCGTTTCAGGATTTTGGAAAGCCACTGCTGTGAAGGGGGCAAGGCAGGGGCAGAGTCATGCTCCCAGAGTGAAACCATCAGGGGAGATCAAGTCAGATGGGGGGCAGAGAGAGGGGATGGCAACAGAAGAATTAAAGTGAAGCTGGAAGGCAGTGGTCTTGCTCAGACCTTCAAGGCTGCTCTCCAGTTACCTCAGCATTGACTTCCCACCCACCAGCTGTAAGCGAGGCACAGACCAGCCTCCAGCATCTGACATCAGGAGTAGGAAAATCAAATCGGACAGAGTTAGGAACCTGCACAGCAACACCTTGCTCTTCCCACTCACTTAAAACCAAAACTGCTGATTGACCCGCACATCAATTCTGCTCCCTAAAAACAGGCAGTGAGACAACCCAAGAGCAGGCTGCACATCATGGTGGGCTATTCTCTGGGAGCCCACCTGAGAGACTAGAAAACCAGACACCACCACCTTTGGATGGAGCAGGCGGCCTACGAACGCTCATGGTTATTGCTGTGGCTGCCAGGCCTCCAGCACCCACCAGTGATCCCCGACAGGCTGCAATGGAGGTGCTGAGCCCTATTCCCCGACAGCAAATGGAGCTGCCGGTGTGCGCACCGTAACTCCCACCTCGGCAGCAGGAAAGCAGAAAAGCAGTTGGCAGGATTTGCAGTCGAGGTTTCTCTCGGGGCACTCCTGGGATCATCCCCTTACCCCCAGCACTCAGCTGGCAGGAAGGGGCAGTTCCCTTCCCAGCAGCTCCGCACAGCAAGGGCAGCACATTCCAGCATGGCTGCGCAGAAAGGGCAGGCGCGTGCCGGGAAAAAGGGGGATTTCGTCACAGCAGCTGATCCCGGCTCGTTTCCTAAGCAACACCAGGATGAGCTGCTCTGCTGCACCCATGAGCAACACAAAAACTGGAGCTTAACCCGATTGCTGGTTTGCCTCTCAAGGCTTCACTGACCTTGACCCGAACTATGGAAGAGGCTGCTGCTGGAAATTATTATCCCTCTATTGCAACAGCAGAACAGGAGGTGCCCCTGCTCCCCAGCTGCCCTGCTCAGAACCTGCCATATCAATATGAGTCCATTTTCATGGAGGTCTCACCACCATGTTGGGAAATCCATCAACGTGTCCCAGCGCTTTTCCCCTGGCTGCAAAAAGCTGCTGCGGGATGCCCCTGCCAGAGCCCCGCGGGGCGGTCGCAGCGGAGGGCAGGGCTGGCAGGCGTGGGGGGCTGCGCACCGTGGCTCTCCGGCAAACGGTCTCCCACGGGTTGATCTTCGAAAGCAGTTGATCCCCTCCAAGCACCCACAGGTAGGATGAAGCTGAAGGGCTCAGCAGCAGGGAGGGAGCAATGAAAAGGAAGGAAAAGGAGCAGGACGGCAGTGGACAGACAGCTGCGATGGCAGAGGGCACAGCAGAGCACTGCCAGGGCTTTGGCAGGCCCCGGCCCCAGCATCACCGTGCCTGGCACACGGCCCCTTTGGCATCTTAGCCCAGCTGCAAGGAGAAGGGTGGGCCCACAGAATTGCAGAGAAAACACTGAAAAAGCATCTCCAGCATAAAAGCAGCTCTGTCAGAGTTCTGAGGGAACCTGAATCCCTTGCACCAAGAAGCATGAGCTGCTTTGTGCACCTCTGCCAGGTCCCAGGGGCTCCAGAACTTCCACAATGGGAATGTGCCACACAACACAGGTACTTTGGGACATCCAGCTCCTTCAAAGACAACGTGCCCTTCCATGCTGCATCTCCCCCTCATCAGGGGAGTCCTAAAGCTGGTTTTAAACCAGGTCTGCTCAAACCTTTCCCCACATAGGTGGGCTGGGCTATAACACATACAGGGCTTGCACGTGGTGCCCGTGCACATGGAGCCCAGCAACTGAGCTGGGAGCAGGAACCCAGCCCATAATTCACCCTGCTGGTTGGGAATAGGAGGTTTCCGAGACCATTGCATTGTCTGGTGCCAGACACAAACTGCTCCCTTTGCTGGGACACGCTAGTGACAGGGATCAAAGCAAGTTCACTTGCCACCACAAATAATTAAACCTCAATGAAAGTGTCAAAGCAAAGCTGAAGTTCCCCTCTGTAGCTGCTGGGGCATTAGCCGGGCAGGCACGTAGCAGCGGGAAGGCAGCACCACCTCGACTGCTGCCCAGTGCCACGGTGGCCATCGCCGCTGAGGTCAAAAGCTGGCAGCAGAGATGTTGGGGTTCCAGGGGCCTCGGTCATGCCTCTTTTCAGAACCTGAATGGGAACTTTTGCTTTCAGCTTTCAATGGTTTTGTTCATCAGCTTTTAGGGCTGATTATAGACAGACGTTTGACTTCGAGTTTATTGGTAGAGGGACCTCAAGGCAGCGTTTCATGCACTGAAGATGGGTGTGAGGGCAAGACCAGGTTTTGAAGAAGGCTGGAGATACAAGAAGCATTTGAAGGCAGCAGCAGGTTTTCTACCATTTCCTAAAACAGACTCTGCCTTTCCCTGGTTGCTTTGAACTACAGGAGTGTGAGGTGATGGGATGCTCCAGGATGCTTTTTCCAAATCCTGCCATCATCCCAGAGGAATTATTTTCTAGAGAGACTCTAGTCTGAAATGCAGCGGGGCCGGGTCCCGCAGAAACAGAAAGACTAAATCTGCTTGCCAAGGAAATGAAACATCAGTGTTGGACTACACAGAATCTCTGTAAATAGCTGGCTGACAGGTGAGTGGGGTTCAAAAGAACTGGAAATGACTGATCAAAGATAACTCTGCAGGTCTCCTAGGCTACAATTAACAGTTACAGTCATGGTCACATGAAAAATGCCCAAGATGTGCAGTTCCCATCTAATGAGGTCACTGCTCGAGAACAACCTGCCACCAGGGAGTGGAATAACTCACACCATCACACTAACGATGCCAGGCACTGGCACCAGTTTGTAGCCACGATCTGAATTCACCTCCAACAGTTATTTCTGAAGGCCAACTGCTGCCATCAGCTGCGGGAGATGCAGCACTGCTGACGGCTGTGGTCCAAGCACCCTGAAAGCACTGTCTGTGCCAACCAGGTCCCAGGACAACACCCCTGGGGAGATCTCCCTCCCTTCCAGCAGCACTTCCACCAGCAGGCAAAGCTTCACCTTCATCACTCAGATCTCAGGGACAGCTTCAGGATGAAGCCTCAGTGGCTCTCCTGACCTCCCCATTAGAAAGGTTGGTGCTGACACTGGCCAAGCTCCGCAAGCTGCAGATGGTGGGCAGGGATAAGGTTGTCTCCTTTGCCTCGCAGGCAGCGCAGAGGTACAGGCTGGGAACAGGAGGGTTGTTAGAGCACGAGGCTGTCAGCACCACTGGCACCCAGGAAAGGGGAGAGCGGGCAAAGCTTACAGCTGGGACAGGTGTCTCTTTCATGCTGGAGGAGCCAACCCTGTGGTGAGTGAGGCTTGATTTCAAACCTAATTTCTCTAGACTGTCTGAAGAGTTCGAGGTGCCCAAGGGGGTGTGTGACCATGGCTTTGGCTCCTGTCAGACACCTGGAGCCCCAACGACAACGACATCTCTGGGGGCATGAAGTGCTGCCCCACAACCCCCAGAGCTGTGTTCACGCTCAGGGGTTTCACCACAGCTCAGAAGGGACGCGCACAGCTCGCTCACTCAGCTTCAAAGCTCGTGATGTACAGCTTTTCATTTTCCAAGGGGTAGATGCCAAATCTGCTAATTAGATGGGTCACCACAAGAAGGTTGAGCTGTTTATAGAAGCTAAGGGCAGACCCTCTAGAGCCGGGGCTTTCCAGCCCCCTCCTACACGCGCTCTCCGGCACTCCCCATGGCTTACCTCCCACCACGGGCTTGGACGGGAAACTGCCTCAGGTCTGGGCAGCCAGCTACCTCAGCTCTGCTTTGGGGACTGCAAGGGAGGCTGGGTTTTGTTTGGGGACCTCAGCTCCAGCTCTGGAGAGTACCAGCACTTCAGATCCCTTCTTCCAAAGCAGAAGATTCTTCCGGTCACTTGTGTGCAAGTCAGAGACCCTCCCATAAGGGGCAAACTGCTGATCAGCCTGGAGCTGGCTGAAAACTGCACTTCTTTGCCATAGCTTGGAGCCAAAACCTTCAGAAAAAGACAACTGCTGCACCCGATTGTAAAAGGAAGGCTGTTCTCCCTGTTACAGCATCACCAAGTGTGCTTCCCACAGCATTAAAATGCTGCACCCCGTGCAGATGAGAGCACTACAAACCACTCAGATGTACACTTTGGAGGCAATAGGAGCCAGGTGAAATAGATTCAAAGACCAGAAGTTCTGGTTTAAGCAATGTGTCAAAGCCTGAAGATGAAGTTTTCAGCCTAAGATGAAATTCACCACCTAAACCTCTTGGGGAATTCCTGGGATGGAGCTGGAAGGGGGGAGCATGAAACAGTGAAGCATCATGAAGCAGAACCCCCTGGCTCAGGGCCTCCAGCAGTGTTTTCAAAGAGGGACAGTTTTCTCTGCACGAGGCGTAGCAGGGCTTTTCCAGCATCTCCCAGTAGGAATGCTGGGCAAGAAGGGACTGGGTCCAGCAAGCCAGGTAGCCCCAAAGGTGATGTGGACATGTTCTGTGACACCACTGGCTTTGGAGTAACATCACCAAAGCTCTGAATTTCACATCTTCCACAGCCTTCCAGGATTCAATTAAAGCAAACTCTTCAAAATCATGGTGACAACTGATTACAAGGAAAATGCCTCCCCTCCAGTTTGGGCTGGGATATGTTATCACCACAGATGAGAGTCACCCATCCTCAGCAGCTGAGCTCATCTGTTTCCTAGAAACCCTTCCCAACTTAGTCTAAACACTGCTGTCAGGATTAAGCCCAAAAGTTCTTCTTCCAAACCAGACAATTCCATTTCCTTGTGTCTCAAATAATTCTGTATCTCCTGAGATTAACCTGTTTGGGTAACAAATGGCAACACCACAGCTGACCACGGGAACAACCTTCCTCCCATCCCAGTCCTGGTGGGGAATGATGAAGAAAGAGAGCTGGTGAAAAGCACAATAAAAGGGTATATGAGAAATGAAGATATGTTGATAAAACAGAGCGGGGAGGGGGAGGGGGAAGGGCAGGGGGAGAAAAAAAAGAAGGGAGAAAAAAAAGAAAAGAGGAAAAAAAAGAAAAGGAAAAAAAAGAAAAGAGGAAAAAAAAGAAAAGAGGAAAAAAAAGAAAAGAGGAAAAAAAAGAAAAGAGGAAAAAGAGAAAAAAAAGAAAAGAGAAAAAAAAGAAAAGAGAAAAAAAGAAAAGAGAAAAAAAGAAAAGAGAAAAAAAGAAAAGAGAAAAAAAGAAAAGAGAAAAAAAGAAAAAAGAGAAAAAAAAGAAAAGAGAAAAAAAAGAAAAGAGAAAAGAGGAAAAAAAAGAAAAGAGGAAAAAAAAGAAAAGAGGAAAAAAGAAAAAAGAACTCTCCCGTACTGAGGAACCAGAACCCCCCTATCTGGGTATCACAGAGCATGTTTTCTTGGATTCTCCTTTTGCACTAACAGGCTGCTTGAGTTTCTGCAACCCTCCTCAGACTTTCCACCTGAATCTAAAGGCTCCTGCCCACAGCCTGCTTTTCTGTCTGTATGCCCAGGCATTCTCCTCAGGAGCCCTATACATGAAAAGAGGTTCCCGGTGAAAAGGAAACCCCCCCATCTCCCCCACAAGCTGCTTTATCCCAATGCCACTCAATATTTCAAAGTCTGAAAAATGCATTTATAAACCCGGGCACGTGCTAAGTACTTCAGTATCTCATACACTTCACACAGCTTTAAGCAGACGTCTTGTCCAAGCAGACTGCACCCCTTTGAGACCTGAACATAAAACAAAACTGAAACCAGCTTTATTCTTTTTTTTTTTTTTTTTTGAGGCTGATGAGCTAGAGCTTTTCAGCTACAGAACGTTTTTTCCCTTGTTCGTGCCCCGAGGGTAGCACACCCGAGGTGACAGCATTCCTCCGTTTGTAAGTGGAGAGCAGCCCAGTCCGTCTCTCAGAACCAACACTCGGTTTTTACATCAGCAAACAATGAATTCGCTCTCAGGGACTTTCCGTGTCCCATCGGAAATAGCGCAGCAAGGGACTTTCCACAGCAGGAGTGCTGAGCTGCTGCAGGACGTTACGCTGCTGGCTGCAGACGCAACCATCCCGTGTGAGGCAAACGCTCTTTGGTGGCACTAAACCGAGCAGCCCGCCCGCAGGCGGCTTTAACCCACCCTGGCACCAAGGGAGACTCTGGGCTACCACCGCCACTCGGTGCCGCCTCTCCTCAGCCACACGTACCATCTCCTAAACTCCGGCTGCCCAAAGACAGCCAGGCCTGGTCAAATGCCGCAGCTCCTTGGCAGGCAGCTGGGAGCAGAGGTAACACAATCCAGACCTTGCCTGCTCCCACCAGTCCCCAGGAAAGGACTGGCTTTTCTCACGAGGGAACAAACTAACCTGAGCCCCGTTAGACAGAAAGCCACCCGTGGAGAGCAGGGAAGGCAAGCTCAATCCTGAGACAAACTGGCACTGCTCGAAATCCCAGCTGCACCAGACTGCCTCGAGACAACAAAATCCATCACAGTCAAGGTCCGTGCCGCGGACCTGCGGCCCACGCGCTCCGGAGCTGCACCTCTGCCAAACACCCAACGGGGCCTTTTGAAGATTGGGTGGAGAGTAGAAAAGAGGCACAGCCTTATCTACTCTGACTCTTCAGCAGCTGTGCGGATCTCTTGCCACTTCCCAGTCAGCAATGCCCAGCTGAGGGGCAATGGGCACAAACTGGAACATAGGAAGCTCCAACCCAACATCAGGAAAACCCCCTTTGGTGTGAGGGTGTCAGAGCCTGGCCCAGGCTGCCCAGAGAGAGGTTGTGGAGTCTCCTTCTCTGGAGAGATTCCCAACCCGCCTGGACACGATCCTGGGCAACCTGTCCCAGGTGACCCTGATGAAGTAGGGGGGTTGGACAAGATGATCTCCAGAAGACCCTCCCAACCCCCACCATTCTGTGATCCCGGAGCATCCCCCACACCTGCAGCCTTGCAGGAAGACGACTTTAGCCCAGGATAGCTCGCTGCCCTTTTGAACTTCTACTGCAAGTTCTAGCTGGACTCCAGTCTGTGTTCAGACACTGGTAAAAACACACGGCGGGAAATTTTAACAGCTGCTTAGTTTTGCTGAGCTCTACAGGAACCCTCAAACCCAAGAGAAAAAGTTCAGAAGAGCTCATCAGTCACAGCACAATCAATAGCGCTGGAAGCTGCTGACCAGAGATGAGCTCATGTACTACAATCACCATTCTGAACACTTCAGCAGGGATTGGACTTCTAGTCACTGGTCAGCAGCAGAAATTAAAGCATGGGTCAAACAGTCTGCAGGCATCAACAGCACAGCTTGAATCTGGAACCTCAGTAGAATACCATATCCTGAAATGCAGCTCCCAAACTCTGCTGCATCAATGTTCAACTTAACATTACTTCAGCCATACATCCACACCATGAGCCACTTACAGACCTACAAATGAGGGCTTCACAGCAGGAGAGCCATTTAGCACCCTACATCCCCTCATCTTTTGGACCAAACTTTTAGCATAAAGAAGTGGAAGGTTCTGGGCAGCAGGACAAGGAATCAGAGGCACAGGAGCCGGGCAGAATGCTCAGGTGGCATCCACAGCTGTCATTTCTTTCTCCCACCTTGCAGCAGCATTGTGAAGAGGATTGAAACACGAGCCTAGAGAGACCTTTTCCTCACACACCTCTCGGTCACTACCAAAGCTCCACGAACCACAAAGCTACAGTCTCTACTTAGGGTGAGTGTTAGAGGGAAAGCAATTGTATTGCTCATGTCTCAGGCCCCCCACATGATGGTTCTTCCATTCCAAGAGGGATGGCAAAACTGTCCCTCGGGAGCACCAACACTTCATAGGTGAACACACGTTCTCCACTAACTGCCACCACATTCTAACAATGCAGACTGCCACAGGAGAGTTGGCTTGCTGGAAAGCACCAGGAAGCACAGGGCCCACTGCTGTCTTCAGCAAGAACACACCTCCTGGGAGGCATGTTGGCTCTACACATGCTAAGGACCAAATGCCCATAGCCACGATTAAGGAAGGTCTATAATAAAGAGCTGGTGGGCTCCTTGAGAAGAGCAGGGCTGGATAAACCACCCTGTCCAACAGGCTCATGGCCCAGAACAGGTCAGAGTGATGCTTGGTCAGCCAGTGATCAGCACCCACTCCCACTGCCCTGGTAGCTATGGGGCAGCTGGCTGGAAACAGGACTGTGGCCTGGCCACTTTCCCCAAGCTCATGGGTCTGAAGGGGGTTTAAGGTTCACGTAATGCAGAGAACTCTACAATAATTTCACAGCAGAGCCCAGTTTCTTGACAGTTCTTGACAGGCTTTTGTAGCAGAAAGGAGTTTGGGGCACCTGGGGTGGTTCCCACTGCAGAAGGGACACGCTCAGCGTCTGCAATCAACAGCAAACCTGAAACTGTTTCAGTTCAGGCTGTGCCCTCAGCAGGGCACACAGACCCAGCCTGGCCAAGCAAGGTCTCCAGTTCATAGTGAAGCCTGGGGAGTTGATGGCTCCCACCACCACCACTGTCAGCGGACAAGGAAAACCACCTCAGCTCTCCCCAAAGACAGAGGAAAGGAAAAGGATGCAGACATGGGAAGCCTGGCTTTGACCTTTACCTCGTACTCTTTAATTGTCCCCTTCCACGTGCAGCCGCTGTTAATGCAGACGGCGGGCAGGCTCTCCACCTCCCGCCGCGCCGCGTTGTCTGGGAAGGCCTGGAATGGGAACGACAAGCAAACCACAAAAACTGATGAGAGGCTGCACTTTTAGTGCAGTCTCTTAATTCTTTAAGACTTCACAAAGGCTCCTCCCAGGCCAGTTGACACATCCCACCCTCAGAGGCGTGCCAATGGCAAACAAGTTGTTATCACAGCGCTGAAAGAAGCCACCGCTACCTCAGCGTGACCTGGATTTCAGAAGCTGGGGAGTCCACCACGTTAATCAGAACTCTCACTACCGACGAAACCATTTCCTAGGAATAAGGGATTCTCAGAAGTCTTGAGTTAAACAAAAAATGGAAAAGGTAGTAATGACATCAGTGAGTTCTTTAGTTTTTAAAAGGCATTTAAGGCATCTTTGCTTACCGAGCTTGTTTCCAAAATAGAAATTCCTTCTTCGTATATTCCTTCCTGAATGCAGCTGGCACACTTCTGAGGTCCAGCACTACCAGACAGAAAAATATTCATCAAACACAGCAAGAAGAGAAGGAGTAATGATTTAACAATAAAGTGACTTCTAGTAACTTAATAAATTAAAAGTATTTTCTTATTTTTAAAACACCACATTGAGCCTTTGCTCATGTGTATTTCTGATGCCCATTTCTGGTTCTAATTTTTTTTTTCTTCTCCTGATTAACAGATCTATTTAAATTCCCTCACTTAAAGGCAAGAGAGAGACAGAACATAAGGGAACTTTCCTGGAAGCCACGTTTTGGCACAAGAACCATATTTGTCTCCACTTTTAGGAGCAAGTTCCTTCAGTAGCTGTGATGAAGACTGAAGGAGATGGGTGATCCACCTGGATTGCCACCAGAATGGCAAAATTAATCCAGGAGATTCTGGAAAGGGGAACTTTGAAGCAACCACCAGAACAATAAAAGCAAGTCAGAGATGACACATTCCCTTAAAGAAGATCTGACGCTGAACCTCAACAATTAAACACAGCTCCCTTGCAGAGGAGGCTCTGAAAGTTAGGCTTTTCTTTCCTTTTTTACTTGAAAATACTTTTTCAAGCATTTTGCCTTCAGACTGAAGGCACAAAAGTTACCTTATAATTTTCTTGAGACAATAGGAACAGTAGCGATGTCCGCACTGAGCTTGAAAGGGTCTCCTCAATATATTCTTACAATCAGAGCAGAGGTATTTGACCTCCAGTTTAGTTCCTAGGATCTCCTTTGCAAATCCAGGCTGGTTTAGATCCAAAGAGCCAGGTGGAGTGGAGTTTGCTGCTGCCATGTGAACAAAAAATTCTGGCTGTATCTCTAGAGCCTGAAAATAGAAATATTTTTCCCTGTTTGATTATAACTGGATGGTGGTAATTTTTCACAACAACTGCATTACTCACAGCATATTACACTGGCACCCAAAACCCACCACCACCAGTAAACACACTGATGTAAACCACAAACCTGCCTCCACCTAAGGAAAAATATGGAGAGAAACTTTACAGTTCATTTTAGAAATAAACCCAGAACAAGGAGACGAGGTGGACAGACCTCACTAAAATCCCTGAGTTTATTGAAATGCGGCCAATTGAGAGAAAGCAAGGGTTCTGGCCAAAAACGAGGTTAAAAACTATCCTAAAGCTGACCAGGAATATAAGTAAATCACCTCAGTCCACCTAAAACCCGTGGGCACCAAGTGAGGTAACGACAGCCTATCACCACTCGCCTTCACAACTGTCAGTTGTCAGAGGGGCTGTAACCGTGCCCAGTGCCGGCTGCTCCCAGGCTCCGGGGAGACGCCGGCAGTGGCAGGCAGGGGCACGGGGCTCTCCAGACGGATGGAAAACGAAGCTGGGAGAGGCACGAGCAAATCAGAAGGAGGAAAATAATGAAATGCGTTTTGACCACTTATGATGATCTAAAGATGCATCGCCCAGCTTCACACCCTGCAACTACAACCCACAGCCACCCACGCCGCGTGAGGTGGCACTGCCAGGCAGCCCCACCAAAGTCAGGCAGCCCAGGAGGCCAAGTGGCTCACTCGGCTCCCCACGCACTGCGGGCCGTGGGCAACAGCCGACTTCTGCCTGTCCCAGGGCTTGTGAGAGCAGACGAGGATCCCAGCACAGGGACAGCGAGGGCGGCTTGGCCAAGCAAGGATCCCTTTCCACAGCCAAGAGCCCGCGCGCTGGTGCTCGCGGGGGTCGTGATTTCTGCGCTACGTTCACCGAAACGGGTCTTTTGTACAAGTTGAATTTTTCAGTTGTATCAGGATCACCGGCTCCCGGCCCGGCTGTTTGTGCGGTCCCGGATACGTGCCCGGGGATCCCGGGAGGCTGGCGGGAGGCCCGGGCACCGCCTGTCCCCGCTCGGGCCCGGCCGTGGAGCCGGCCCGGCCCCCTCAGGGCTCGGGACGCCCCGACGAGCGCGGACCCACCGACCCGAGCAGGCGGCACGGCTCCAGCGGCGGAGCCTCCTCGCACCACCGTGACCGGGGCTGCCCGCGCTGCGCCGGGAGCCGAGCTCGCCGCACCGCTCGGTGCGCCCCGGCCTGCCCGCCGCCAGGAGGGGGCCGCGGCCGGGCCGGGCTCAGGGCGGAGCGAGGCCTGAGGCGCCGCCGCAACGGGGCAGAGCTCGCCCCGGCCCGGCCTCCTGTCCCGCCGCCCTTCGTTCCCCCCGCGAACCGGCCCGGAACCGAGGGGGCATGGGGGGGCCAGCGCCGCACTCACCGGCCGCCTCCGTCCGCGCCCCGCACCGGAAGCGCCCCAGACCCCGCCCACCGGACACGTGTAGCACGCCCCGCCCGCTCGCACCGGGCAACGCCCCCACCCCCGGCTGCCGAGCAACGGCCCCGCCTCGCCACGGGCCGGCCTGGGCGGGGCCAGCGGCGTCACACCCCGACACCCCGACATCCCCGCATCCCGACACCGTCACCTACCCCGGTCATCCCGACACGCTGACACCGTCACCTACCCCCCACACCTGCCCCCGACACCCCTCACTGTCGCACCCCAATTATGTCCCCAGTGACTCCCACTGACACCTCTCCCCCAGTCACACCCCCAGCGTCACCTCCCCTGTCAACCCTACGACCCAGTGTCACAGCTCCCTGTCACCCCTCAGTCACTCCCCCAACACGTACAACTGTCACTCAGCACCCCCCAGTCACTCCCTCCTCCAGCATCACCCTCCCCGTGTCACCTCCTCACACACCTCACACATCAATCCCCTCCTGTCACCCCTTCTTCAGCATCCCGCCCCCGCTGTCCCCCCCCCGCCTGTGTCCAGTGCCCCCTCCTTCCCCCTGCCTCCGGCCGCCCCCCCCAGGCTCCCTTCACCCATCTCCCGCTCCTGGTCCCGGAGGGACAGCGGCGCCTGGCAGCGCCCCGACCCCCGCCCCAGGGTGTGACCCCCTGGGGAGGGCCACCCTCCCGCGGCCACCCACCAGCCCAGCCGTGTCAGCGGCCCCCAGCCCCTCGGGAAGGGCCCGGGACGAGCCCTCCTGCCGCGCTGGGTGGCAGCGGGCGCGGTCTCACCTGCGCACAGAGCGCCATGGCCGCCGCGCGCCCCGCTCGCCGGGCAGCGGATGGCAGAGGCGCGGGGGGGGGGGCGGGCGGCAGCCGGCGGCCGCCGGTTACATCAAAAAGACAAAATGACGAGGGGGAAAGCACGGCCCGCCACGTGGCCATGAGGTCAGCGCGGGGTGCTTTTCGCAGGGGAACTCTCTCGGGGAAAGGTCACGGCAGGCTTTGTCACGCGGGGCCCCCAGCCCGCGTGTGCCCTCGGCTCAGTCCAAGGGCGGGGGGCTGCTGCAGACCTCCCCGCGCTTGCGATGAGGAGGCGCGGGGGCTTCGGGACTTAACGGCCAACCGCAGCGGCGGGTCCGAGACACTCTCGTTATCACTGCGTGGGGATTCACCCGGCGCCTGGGAAATCTGCCCAGGTCAGAACCAGACGTGGCCCGTTCCCGACGGAGCGGCCGCTGCTTCTCTCCCAGTAACCCATCGGCGAAGGCAGAGCTGGAGCCGAGGGGCTGGAGGGGGGAGGCAAGTCAGGTCAGCTCACCCTGGCCGCACCGTGGGCTCAGCCGGCCGCGGGCGAGCTCGGGAGCACCGAGCCCTTGTTGCGGGGGCACGTACTGCTCGGGTGCCCGCCGAGGCCAGATGCTCCCCGCGGGGCCAGGGCAAGCGATTCCGGGGACAAGGCACATCCCTCTGCGTGTGTTGGCCCCGGGCACAGCGCAGCGCGGCTCCCCCGGCACCGCCACCACCGAGCGTCCGCGCTGGCGCCGCTTCAGCCGCCCGGCTGCAACGTCCCCGTTCCCGGCACCGCTGCAACGTCCCCGTTCCCGGCACCGCTGCA
>JANIJG010008884.1:9719-38224 GCA_024611175.1 Megaceryle torquata | reverse complement strand
GCGCCGCTTCAGCCGCCCGGCTGCAACGTCCCCGTTCCCGGCACCGCTGCAACGTCCCCGTTCCCGGCACCGCTGCACCGGCCTGAGCAAGCCGCGTGAAAACCTCCGCATTGCTGAAGGTCTCGGCTGGTTGATGTAATTCGGCCAAGGAAAACCCCTTCTCTGTTCCTGAGTGATCTGCGAGCCTGGCAGCGGCGCTGGGGGCAGGACGGGCTGTTCCCAAAGAGCAGGAAACCCTCAGACGTTTCACACGCAGCACCAGGGACGGGAACCGCCGGGGCTGCTCCGATGAACCGGCTGCCGCAACAGCCCAGCGCGAGGCGCGAGGCTCGCAGCACAGAGCAGCCCCCCGCGGTTCTGTTCCCGCTTCCACCTCCCCAATCGCTCCCACCCAGGTCTCCCGGGTGGCCGGGCCAAGAACGTTACCGCTGAGCAGCCACGGACTGCGCGGCACGGCGCCCCATTTCCGAGCAGCATCCCGATCTGCCCCGGCCTGGGCGCTCCCCGCTCCTGCCGCGTCTTGCTACGAGAACCCTCGACGACATCGTCGAAGATTTATCACCCGCGCCCCCTGTTTCAGGAACGTCGGGCGGGAGAGGTTCGGGGTTTCCTGCCTCTACCGCGGAACTCTGCAGTGATTCACGGGCGGAGGGGCGGGGGTTTCACCGTCTCCCCGCCGCCTTTCAGCGACGGAGCCTTCCCCCGGCCCACGGCCTGACGCGGGCTCCCTGAGATACGGTCACAAAGTGGTGACGCTTTCCAACAAGGGCCGTGCCCGCGGCGAGAGCCGGCGCTGCCCGGGGCGCAGCCTGCACCGGGCACCTTGCCGCGCTCCACCTTGGGAGAGCCCCGAAGGGAGCCTCCCGTCCCTGGGCGGAGAACAGCCGCGTTACCCACTCGCGAGGAGCCGAAATCTGAGGCAGGAGGCAGCCCGCGCCGCCATCCCCCGCCGGCTACCGCCCGAGTGGGTCCTCGGGACCCGGCTGCGGCCCCCAGAAGGCGGCGGGGGACTGGGAGCGCCTCGGACCGGTGGCGGCCCTTCTCGGCCACGAGTCGCTGCCAGCGCGCATGCGCGGCTCCGCTCCGCCGGCCGCAACTATTGGTCAGCAGTTCTGACAGAGCCGTAGGCTCAGCCAATCCTTTCTGGGTGTTGAGTTATTGGCAGCGACAGCAGCCTCTCAGAGTGCACATAAGCGTGCCCGCCCGCCTCCAGCCTGGCGTATACATTAGCCAATCAGATGGCTAGAAGCCTGATTGTTAGTTTTCTATGCCTATGACGAGCAAGAGCGTCTCACCAGGATGGTTCCGCCCCCTGCGACCGGAGCCGCCAATGGGAGGTCGTCGTTCCCGGGGGGCGGGCGCTGGGCGGCGCCCTGGGCGGCGGGCGGCGGCGGGCGGGGTCGGAGCCGGGGCCATGGCGGAGAGCGACTGGGACACGGTCACGGTGCTGCGCAAGAAGGGCCCCAGCGCGGCCCAGGCCAAGTCCAAGCAGGTCAGCGGGTGACTCGCGACGGGGAGTGGCGGGGTCGGGGAGGGGGGCAGCGGCGGAGCGGATTAGGCCTGGCCGGCGGTCGAGGCCGAGGCCCGGGCGGGCGCTGCGGCCGCGGCCCGGCTGCTTCTTAGGGCCTGGCTCCGGGTAGCGCAGCGCTCACCTTGGCACCTTTTCTCTCCCCAGGCGATCTTGGCGGCCCAGCGGCGCGGAGAGGACGTGGAGACCTCCAAGAAGTGTGGGTATCCCGCGGCCTGGCAGCCCGGGCGCGGGGGTGGGGCGGACCGGCGAGTGCCGTTCACCGGCAGCGGTGCGGTCCGTTTCGCCCCCCCCCCCCCCCCCCCCCCCCCCCCCCCGGCCCCTGCACCCCCCCCCACCCCCCCCCCCCCGCCCCCCCAGGGGGGGGCCGCCCCCCAGGGGGGGGGGGTCCCCCCCGGCCGGGCCGCCCGGGGGGGGGGGGGGGGGGGGCGGGGGGGGGCCCTTCCCCGGGCGGGGGGGGGCCCGTTTCCCCCCCCCCCCCCCCCCCAGCCCCGCGTGAGGCTTGATCCCCCCTCCCCTCCGCCCCGAGCAGCTCCTGAAGGCGGTGGCCTCGAAGAGGGGGAGCGGGAGGCAGCACCCCCTAGCAAAGCCAAAGATCGCTCTCCCTCGGGCCACATAGACACGGGAGCTGCCCTGTGTTCTAGGGAGGGCTGGCAGCAGCCCGGGGAGATGGCGAGTGCAGCCCGTGTCTCTGGTGGCCCAGAGCTGAGCTCTGGCAGGTGCCCGCAAAGCTCTGGGAAGAGCTTTCATAAATGCAGTTTATTTCTGTTGTTGAAGGCATATGCTTAAGACTATCAGTGGGTGCTTATCTTCCTGTGGCATTGCTTGGATAAGAAAATTCCTGGTTTCCTGTCCAATGTAAATTCTCAGGCCTTCTCACTGTAGAGAGGAGACTCTGATGCTTGGAAACAAGTAAACAGATGATCCTTTAATGGTCTAGTCAGCTTTATCAAGAGGCTGAAGGCCAGAGACAAATGTGAGAGAAAGGATTCAAACTGCAACTTAAATACCGTGCTTAAAATAAGACAGAACAAACAGCATGGTTTTGAACCTCGGGCGTTCAGCAAAGCTAAGTACAGTTTGAGCTTATAAATAAGAGGCATGGTGAAGTTTATTAGAAGCTGTTTATTCTGCCTTATACCTGAGCAAATGCAGTTCAAGTCCAAATATTTACACCCCCCCAGCACCCCTCCCCCCCTCCATGCTGCAGTGCAGATGTGCACATCTGGAGTGAAGTGTGAGTATTAAAGCACTGAGCAACTGCGAGTTCTCTGCGTGGCTGTGTCACTAGGATTAAGATAAGACCTTCTCTGCTGGCAGGCTCTGGTTCTGCTCAGTGCTGAGGTTGGCATGTTGAGATCTTGAAAGCTCCCTGGGATCCTGGGCAGCTGAGTGCTTAGAAAAAGCACTTGGATACTTTTTGGCGTAGTCCTGAATCTTTTTTTGTTTGTCCTTGGTTTTCTTTTTTTTTGTTCTTGCTTTGGCTGCTAGGGGCAGCAGGCCAAAACAAACAACACTTCATTACAAAGAACACGGCCAAGCTCGACCGAGAAACAGAGGAGCTGCACCATGACAGAGTTCCCCTGGAGGTGGGCAAAGTGATCCAGCAAGGCCGGCAGAGCAAGGGCATGACGCAGAAGGACTTGGCCACTGTGAGTAAGGCCCCGGGCCTGCTGACCTCTGCTGCTGCTCTCCCGAGGCAGGTCTGGGCACCTCCTGGCAAAGGTGGATGCTTTTCCTGTCATCTCGTGAGCAGCTGCCGGGGGGGGGTATCAGCAGGCAGTTTGGTGAATGCAACGCTCTGCTGCCTGATCTCCAGGCGACATTAGTTATCTAGGAAATGTTTTGGGGGTTTATCTGTGCAGCCCTTGAACAGCCGCTTGGGGACAGAGCTTTGCTGCCCCTGGTGAGCTGGTAGGAGGGGTGGGTTCTCCCCCTCCTCCCATCATCTCAGCACCAGCCACCCAGGTGTTTTGGGCAATCTGGGTCTGACCCAGTGTTCAGAAGCTCGCTGCTGCCCTAAGGAACAGCTCCTCTGGGGGAGGAGGAGGAGGAGGAGCCTCTGGAGGAGGCTGAGGCTGGCATGGGTCTGCCCGGGGTGAGTGTCACCACTGCTGTGACACTCGGAGGGTGAAGTGAGGCTGGAGTGAGCCTGGATGTAGCACTTGGCTTTCCTATCCTGGCATAATTAGAGGCTGTTACTTATCTGTGTGACTGGTGGGGGTTGGTGTGAGTGTTCTCTGTGTGTAGAGATGGTGTTTGAGATGCATCCTCTCTTTTTAGAAAATCAATGAAAAACCACAAGTTATTGCTGACTACGAATCGGGAAGAGCAATTCCCAATAACCAGGTGATGGGCAAGATTGAAAGAGCCATTGGTAAGTTAGGAAAGGAGGCTTTGAAAACAATGTCAGTGTTTCAGTGCCCAGGGGAGGGGGTTTGGGTCAAGTTATTTACAATTTCCACGTCAGGAACAGTTGCTGGCTGTAGGTGATTGTGGGTGCGGTGCCATTAAGCCAAGTTCTGATAAGACTTGGATCTGCTGACTGAAAGAGCTCTTGTTCTCCTTTGTTCTTCATTTTCCTGCCTGGGCCATGCCTTGGGGGCCACCCCTGTGTGCTGTCCCCCCAGATCAATGAGATGAGACCTGTTCAAGGCCTCGTTACACTTGGGAAAGTATCTTGCAGCCACTGGTGTTGATGTTACTCTTCTAGGCTGGTTCAGGTACCGTATTCTAGGAGGACAGAGGTGCATGGGCAAGAGCTGGAGCTTTGTCTGAGACAAGACTGGTGCTCTTAGAAACTAGAGTAGGATTCTCCTTTGCTCTGCTTTCCCTGCCTGCTCTCCTGGCAGTTCTCTTCCCTGCAGCAAAAATTTGAGGGAATCATCAGGGGAATGGCCGAGGGCTGGTGGCAGCTGCTGGTGATCGTCTCCTTGTCTTACTGCAGGCCTCAAGCTGCGGGGGAAGGACATTGGAAAACCGCTGGAAACCGGCCCCAAAGGGAAATGATGACAAAGCCTCGAAATCAGTTTGTTCAGACTGGTCTCGTCTGCTGGTTCTCCTCGACCACCAGAATCTCTCTTTGTATTGCCAAACTGGACAAGAGGGTTTCAGACTTGCTTGGGGGGGGGGGGGGAATCTGCTGAATCTGTACCTGCTGTAAAAAGGCAACCTTAAAAGAAGCGATTTTCATGATTTTGTTTTTCCTTCCTCCTGGCCAGAGATTGAGGAACTAAACCCAAAACAATAGCGCATCCAATTGGCCAGAAACATGTGCGACTTGGTGTTTAGAAGCAGTTAATGTTAAGGCACTTGGGGTGATCTGAAGTGTGATCATTTAATTGGAACAATTCGGGGGTGGGGGGTGTAGGGATATAATATATATAAATAATTTGGGAGAGTTGGGGCTCGATCAGTGTCTGCATTTGAAATGATGACTCGGTCACTGCATCACGATGACTGTTTTGTTTGTTCCTTCCAGCCTGTTTTAAAGAGATCTATAATAAAGTTTGATACCCTTAAGTTGCACGGGATAGTTGCTGTCGTTTTACCAGCTGGTAGTAAATGTTTGTGGGTGGGCAGGAGTGGGGCTGCAGCACCCTGCTCCTTGGGGGAGTTTTAATTCAGGGGGCTCGCCAGAGTGGCTGGGGTAGGGGCTGGTGCTGGCACAGCCCTCCTGGCCGCTCTGCTCCTCCCCGGGGGTGAGGACTGCAGCCTTGGCTGGCAGCCCAGGGATGAAGTCAGCGCTGGGGTTTCATCCTGCGCAGAGGTGAGCAGCCTCGGCGGAGCTCTGCAGGCAAATGGAGGCTGGGGTGGAGATGCTCGGTCGGGGGTTTGTCTGAAGGCTGAGCTCTCACTGCCTCTCACCTCTGCCCTTGCCCAGGGCTCACCTCCCCAGGAGCTGTGCTGGGGGCTCCTTCCTGCAGGGCACTGCTATGGTGGGGTTGCAGGGGTGGTGGCTGTGGCGTAAGTCGAGAGGGACAGAGCTGGCGCAAGGGCTGTGCGCAGCCCAGCCGGGAGAACAGCCTCGGGGAAAGCAGGATGGCTGGGTCCCCCCGATGAGCTCGGGGGCTGAGCAGAGCAAGGTCCTTAATGAGTGTGTCACCCACAGGGGTTGAACAGGGTCTGTGAGCTGTTGGGCACGGGTGGGATGTTTGGCTGGGGGCGGCCGAGGAGTTAAACTGTGTTAAATATTTTGAAAGCTGTGGAGGAAGAGATGGGTCCTACGCTTGGGGGTTCAGGGTGCGCATGTGGCCCTGAGCCCAGCCTGTGCTTCAGGCGCGTTTCTTTTTCCCGATGACATTTAAATGCCAATTATTAACAGCCCTTGGGAGGTGTGTGGCCATCCTGCAACAGGTGGCCACCAATGCCCGGGGGTCAGGGCTGCTCCCTGCCTTCGGATGTGCTGCTTGGTGACCCTGCCCAGTTCCCTGTCCTCAGGGCCTCGTCTCCATCCTCCCTTCCCACCCCCCAAACCAGCAGGAGCACTGGGCTTCCTCCCCCCTGACATTTTTTTTTCCCTGGGAGCTCTTGTGCTTATTCCTGGGCGTGGGAAGGGGTTCACGCCCTGCACAGCACCCACTGATCTCTGCTCAGCCCTGGGGGAGCCAGGACCGTGCACTTTGCCGCCTTCCTCAGCCAGGACCCTGCTCGGGTGAGGGCTCGTGCTGCCGGCACCAGTCAGAGCACAGGCACCTCTCTGCATCTTGGTGTGGAAAGTTCATGTTACAAAAGACAAAACCGGTTTTCTCGAGCGCTCAGAGGTAGCGGAGGCAGTGGCACGTTCCCCCGGTGGGGCCAGTAGCCCGGCGTCAGCGCCCAGGGCAGCTCGCCGAGGTTGGCCACTGAGAGCTGGAGGCGGCTGCTGGAGTGTGAGCTCTTCCTGGAGCCATGCTCTGCCCGGCATGCGCCTCGCAGGCCTCAGTAGGCAATGTGTACAGCGGGCTCCTCAGCACAGCCCTCGTTGTGCTCTTCTGGAGTGTAGCGAGGTGCACCAGCGGTGTTCTGTAAAGGAGGGTGAAGGGGAACGGGTTATGATGAGCGTAGGCTGTGTCTCATTGGAAATACAAGAACTTCTGCCAGGCTGCAGAGGGGAGAACCCACACACCGGTCCCACTGTGACCCCAGTCCTGAAAACAAACTCCCCCAGCATGCCTGAGGGCTCCGCAGACTCTTCTGGGTCAGTCCCAGGGTAGGTGGCTCTGCTGTGGACTATGAAGCACCAAACCCAGGGAAAGAAAGTGCAGCTTAAGCCTCCTCTCCACGGTCCTGAGCTGCTGGCTTGGGAAGGATGAGCAGCGTCTGCAGGACCTGCTGCCCACAGGGCTCTGGGGAGGAGGAGCGTGGCCTCAGCTCTTTCTGGACCAGCTGCCTGATTGCAGCAGCCGTATTTCTAGGTCAGTCCTGCAGCTCAGGGTCACTTATTTGCCAGCAACCAGATAAGCGGCAGAGGCCTTTGCACCTCCCCAGTGTGTTGTCCGAGTGCGGGCTCAGGGACCCTGCCGGGACTTGCTGAACTTTTGGGAAAATGCTGTTCTGGCACAGTTGGGGTGAGCAGGAAAGCCCTTTGCCCTGTCCTTACGTATTGGAAAGTGATGTTATCAAAGCCCTGGGGAGCATTGATCTCTGCTGGTGTCTCACTCCATGCCACTCGCCGCTTCAGCCAGTACCAGCCCCCAACAGCCACCAGTGCCAGGATGATGACAGACAGGAGAACACCGAGCATCACATCTCGCACTACTGTGGAAGAGGATTTCTCTGCAGGGAGAGGAGATGCTGCCAAACTCGACCCACCACCTTGGAGAGCTGGCTGCAGTCCCAGCACCAGCACCCTGAGCAGTCCTGGGTTCACCTTTCACAGACAGAACTGGCTCCACACCTTCCACTGACACCTCCTGGCTGGAATGGCAGCCTCCCCCAGTGCTGTACACGATGTCATCCAGCGCCACCGTCCCTTCCATTGGCCACCTCCTCGTGGTGATCTCAAAGACGATCTGCGGGGGAGACAGGATCTGGGGGGTGATGCATGAGGGGGGCACCCTGCAGCTCCAGCAGGCACCCTGCAGCCCAGGGCAGCCCCACTCACCTGGAACTCAGTGGGGATCTGCACAGTCACCACACCACCCTGCCAGCCCCGGCTCCTGTGCCCAGCCACGCTCCAAACTGTGCGCTGTCCTGTCACGCTGTGCAGCACCACCCGCAGCTCCCCGCAGGCTGCAATGTGGTTGGGGAAGAGGTGCCTCCACATCAGTGGCTGCCTGGAGCCCCCCCAAGAGCCCCACTGGCCACACCATCCTCTGCTGGGATGGCAGCACCCAGTGGGAATGGGCCATTGCCACCCTCTGTCTGGAGCTGAACCAGAGTATCCATGGTCTTGTGGGCTGGCAGGTGGTTTGCAGCCCCTGAGCGAGCTCAGCCATCCCCCAAGTCCTATCACAGGCTTGTGCCACCCTCCCCAAGGACAGTACCTCCTCCCTGCCCGGCAGTGCTTACAGAGGTGCTCTGGGATGTCCATGTGGTACCAGAAGCGCAGGCAGGAGCTGGCAGCAGGAGGCAGAAGCTGGCTCTCCAACCAGGCAGTCGTGCCCCCCAGGCCCAGCACACTGGTGTCGAAGTGCACGTAGTGACCTGGATGGGCAGAGACAGAGCACAGTGTGTCCCCCAGTGCTGCAGCCCACTCAGCATGTCCTGCTCCCCCCAAGATGCCCAGAGCGATGCCTGGAGGGATGCACACCCTCCAGCCCCATCCCTCACTGCCCTCGGGACCAGGCTGTTCCCTTTGAGACAGGACGGGATGGGGATGCAGTGGAACCAGGTCCCTCAGGACATTTGGGGGTGGGGGGATATTCATGGGTGACCCCACCTATCCCTGGCTCCTCTTCCTCATGCTGGCCATGCCAGGGTGCCCTGGGAGGGATGGGTGTGTCTCCTACCATTCCTTGTGCTGAGGGTGTGATCCTGCTCAGGGCCGGGGTACTTGGCAAGGGGCACCCCACTCTTCCAGCCCCAGGCAAAGCTGTGCAGGCGGGGGTCTGAGGGGCTGCTCCAGCCACACATGTCCTGCTCAAAGTCACAGGATGCTGGGACGAAAGAGGGGGCTGTGATGTACCCAGAGCTGCAGGCACCCACAGCCCTGTGCTGCCTGGTGTGAGACAGGGCATCGGGGGGTACAGCCCCCCCTTTCTGCCCACCACCCCCAGCTCCGGGACAGGTCAAGCTCAAGGCAGGAGCAGGGTGCCTGGCAGCCGCGGCACCATGGACTGGACAAGGGGCCTTATCCAGCCCACAGTGACCTCACGGTGCAGGTTCCCACCTGGCTCGGGGCAGGCTCCGTTTGACACGTGCAGGTCGTCCAGCGCAATGTACCCGTGGCTGCCCCCATCTCCCACTGCCTCGAATATCACCTGGAGAAGGGTGGGCAGGGTGGCATGCTCAGTCTGGCAGCTGCCATGCCCTACTCATCACCCCCAGCTTGTCACCTTCCCATCTGCAATGTCCTTGGCACCCTGCCCCACCTCACCTGCCAGTCCCCATCTGGATGGACAGTGACATGGCCACGATCCCATCTGTTCCTCCCCATGGCACTCATGCTCATCACCTTCCTCCGCATCCCACTCTGCTCCACGAAGACCATGAGGGAGCCTGTTCAGGGCACCCATCATGGAGGGGAGATCCAAGGCTGTGCCATGTAGGACCTCCACCCATCTGGAGTTGCTACCAGGGGTCTCAGCGGGGTTGTGGTGCTCACCTGGGGTTCTGGTGCTCATCTGGTACCAGAAGGCCAGGCACTGGGTGGGTGCAGAGGGCTGGTAGGGCTGGGAGGTGAGGGCAGCTACGTGCCCCACAGGCAGGGAGCCCCTGCCCATGTTCACAACCATGTAATGGCCTGGGGGAGAGAAGACCCCATCCATGACCCCTGCCCAGCCCTGCTGTGGGGGTGTTGGGGGACTGGTGGGGCTTGCTATCCCCTCCCTGGGCTGGGTAGCCCTGGGGCTGGGAAATTCTGAGCCTGGGGAGCCCCAGGACTGGGGACCCCCATACAGCGGTGCCCTCTGCACACCCTGGGCAGGGCAGGGCAGGCAGGGAGGGCAGGCAGGGCAGGGAGGGCAGGATGCTCAGGGCAGGCAGGGCAGGCATCAGGGCTCTCCAGGCCACTGTGGTACCTGTGGCAGTGCCAATGGAGTGGTCGGTCAGGGGTCCGGCCACGGTGCCGGTGCCGTTGCTCTGACGCAGCCAGGTGCCCTGCTCACTGGCCGTCAGCCCGCAGGCGTCCGCCTCAAAGGAGCAGGAGGGCTCAGCCCAGCAGGACCCCACAGTCAGTGCCAGGTCATCCAGTGCCATGTCCCCCAGGAACCCATCCCGCAGGGCCTCGAAGGTCACCTGTCACCAAGCCAGCAGTGTCAGACAGCCCTGTGCCCCACCAGCGCCCGGTGCCATGGGGGTACCTGCTCCTCACCCGGTATCGCTGCTGGCCCGTGGTGGGCAGTGTTGCCTGGCCCCGGTGCCAGATGCTGCCGTGGGTCCCCCGCTGGGTCCACAGCACTGTCTCCTCTGCTCCTTCCAGCTGCAGCTTGAGGTTCAGGGTGCCTGGGCAGAGGGGAGCCTCAGGTGGCTGTCCTACACCATCAGGGACCTCGCTGTCCCCAGGACAGTGGAGCCTGGATGGGGCAACCCTGGGAGGAAGCCGCGGGGTCCGTACCAATCTGTGGGCCAGCCAGGCGGTACCAAAAGGAGAGGCATTGCTTGGTGGCAGCGGGTGCCTGGTAGTAGGTGATGAGCTTTGCCCGCTGTCCTCGACTCCACGGTGCAGAGGGGTCCGCAGCCAAGAAGTAGCCTGAGCGTTGGGGACAGCCAGGACAGAGGGGACATGAACATGGGTGCTCTGAGCTGTGCTTGCATCACCAGCACCTTCGTCCTGGGTCTGGGTGCCTTCGAGCTTCCCCAGCTGAGCTCGCCCTGCAGGCACAGGGCTGCTTGGAGTGTGCAGGGCACACCTTGGCTCTGAGGATGGGAGGCTCCAGGGTGCCCTGGTCTGCCCAGAGTCCCCAGAAGAGGAGCCAGCCCCTTACCTGAGCTGGTGGTGTGGTCAGAGCCCTGTCCCTGTCCTGTGCTGCGGACCCATTTGAAGTCACTGGACTGATCCTGGTACCAGCCACACATGCCGCTCTCAAAGTTGCAGGTCAGCTCTGGTCAAAGAGAAGTGACGGTGGTGGGGGAGTAGGGTTAAGACAACCCAGAAGTAAACAGGCCCCCACAGATGTTCCTTTTCCTCTGTTCCCCTGCCCCACTGCCTGGGTCCCTGGGCAGGATGTGTGCTCGGCCTGTGCACTGCGGTCCTGTCCCTGGGCTGGGGACACCAGGCAACTCCTGGGAGCACCATTCAGCCACCCCTGCAGGTAGGAACCCAGGTTCCACCCCCCCGACCCATGTGCCCCTGGCCATACCTGCAGCCCCCGCCGGCACCACGCCGAGTTCGCACTGCACGAATGTCACGTTGTCAATGGCAGCGCTCGCTGACTCCTGCAGATCCACCAGCCCCAGCAGCTCGACCTGGGGACGTCAGGGCCATGGCAGTGAGTCCAGGGCGCCTGGCAGCACTGGCACTGTCCTGCCTGCAGCTGACCAGGCTGGTCCCTGTGCCCCCAGGCGTACCTGGAAGGGCTGGGTCCTCTCTCCCAGGGGGATGCTGACATGTCCCTTGGCTGTGCCACCATGCCCCTGCATGTGCCAGGACAGGTGGGTGGTGCCAGTGGTGGGATCCATGACGCTGATGGCAAGGAAGCCTGGCACAAGAGGTAGTGTGGAGTTTGCAGGCTCCAGCAGCCCCCAGCTGCCCTGGGGGACCCCCCGGTGGATAATGGAGCAGGCAGGGCACTGTGGAGCTGGGCAGGGGCATGGAGTGGGCAGGACACCAGGGGTTACCTTGGGGGCCACTCTGGATGTGGTAGCTCAGCTCCATGGCACAGGCAGGGCCAGAGGGGCTGAGCAGAGTTGTCCGTGCCTTCGCAGCAGTCACCATTTGTCCTTCTCCAGCCTGGAGGGCCAGGAAAGGCCCTGGGCACAGAAACACCCTGAGAAGGTAGTGCAGGGGCCCTGCGTCCCTGGCAGCATGCCCAGCCCAGCACCCCCAGCCTGAGCATCATCCCCCCATCCCGTGGTCGCTCCCCCCCTACCCCTGTCTGGGTGGGAGTAGGGGTTCCCTGCACTCTGGGAGCTCCCGTGATGCTGGGGACCAAAGAGCATCATCTCAGTGGTGGGAACAGCCTCACCTGTGAGGTTGGGGTCAAACGGCTTGGTGGCCCTCTGCACACCCCAGCGCAGCCGCCCCACACTGACATCGTGCCAGTCCCTGGCCCCTGCTTCGAAGGTGGTTGCTCCTGCAAAAAATCCAGGTAAAGCCCAGACGAGCTTCTGCACTTCTCAGGGGCTGCTTGGGCACCCGGGTCCCCCAGCTGTGCAAGCCAAGGGGTGCCTGGGTTCCCTCTGCCTCCTGGTCCCCTCCACCACCTGGTTCCCAGGGTGCCCGGTGCCCTCCCCGGGATCTCACCGCAGTGCTTCTTGTCAGAGCCATCAGCGCACGTCTCCACGGAGTCACAGGCCGGCTCTGTGCTGATGCAGCCCCTCCTGTCACAGGCCACCTCCTCAGCCCCACAGGGGCCAGCACCCGCCCGGCTCCGTGGCGTGGTCAAAGATTTCCCTGTTGGCAAAACCCACCCATGATGGAGAGCAGGGGAGAGAGGGCGCGGCAGCATCAGCAGCATTCATGCTGTGGTCCCCAGTCACTGAGCACCTCCCTGGCTCTCCATTTCCCCCAGCCCCATCCCTGCCCTGCCTGCTGCTGCCAGAGGAAGGGGACCAAGGCAGCTGCCAAGAGCTGCCTGTGTGACACAGCTCAGCCAGGAGGTTTTAGCACAGGGGACAGAGTGTCACAGCTGCAGGATACGGACACCGGACAACCTGGGCTGTGGGCTTCAGGGCAAGTGCTCACCATGCACGAGCAGAGGGATGAGCAGACCCTGCAGTCGGTCATTTAGGGTGGGTGAGATGGGCACAAGGTGCCTGGGGACCACTGCCCATGATGGACTGGGGTTGGGGGACAGCCACCCTCTGGCTCACCCTGCTCCTGCAGGCACTGCGGAGACAGGATCAGATCATCAATGGCCACGGTTCCTCCGGTGCCAGTGGCTCCCTCGATCAGCACCTGCAGGGAAGCACCGTGCCAGAAACATCAGCACGGGGTCCTGCACAGTATGGAGGGGCTGGGCAATGGTGCTGGGCACACGGGGACACTGAGGAGCTGCAGGATGGGGGAACCTGGCTCTTGTGACCAGCAGATACATGCTTCCCCTGAAGGGGATCAGTGGGAGCAGGGGTGATGCTGCGGTCGGAAGGCGTGTGCAGGGTGGGCTGAAAGGGCCAAGGTGGGCTCAGGATGATGGTACTGCCCCTGCACACAGCCATGGCCTGCAGCTTCCCAGGGGTGCCCTCAGGGTGCCATTGGGCTGTCACTTGTATGTCCTTCAGGGTCAGCAGGGAAGGTGTCAGATAGTCTGGGTGGCTGTGGGGGACAGCAAACAGGGTGGTGAGAAGGCATGGGGTGACATGGGATGGATGAAGACACACACACCCCCCTGCCTCCTGCTCCTTCCAATGGGGTTGTTCCTGGGCTGGTGGGGCTGGTAGGGGGATCTGGAGGTGTGGGCACATGAGTGTGGCACATGCCACCACCAGAGGCTCAGCTCTGGTGCCCAGTTCCCAGTTCAACCCTGGTCCCACAAATGTGTACTGGGGGTGGCCCTGTGCTCCTCACCCCACAGGTAGCCCAGCTTCCCCCAGCATGGTGTCAGCCCACCTTGAAGCTCTCTGTCACGGTGAAGTTCACTCTCTCACGGACCCAGAAGTTGCCCAGATCCCCCATCCTCTCCCTCACCAGGTGCTTGGTAGAGTTGGTCACATAGGAGATGCTGAGGCTGCTGTTGGATGAGCCGTGGAGGTGGCAGTACAGAACAAGCTGGGGATGGGGAGGGGGTGAGCAAGCCCTAGAGCCCCTGGGGCAGAGGCATGCAGTCCCCCACACCCCACGGCATGGCTGCCACCCCATGGGATACTCACAAAGATGGGGCTGGAGGAGCTCAGAACTCCCAACAAGCACCAGAGATGCCACCAAACCACCCCCAAAAAACACTGCTCATACCCAGCAAAGGGTCAACCCCGGCCCCAATCCTGTCCCCCACTGCTGCCATGCCCACACAGGCTGTGACACAGGGCCCCAGCTGTGACTCACAGAGCAGGATCTGGTGGCCTGGAAAGTGGGACTGCTGAGCCGCGCTGTGCTGCTGGCCCCTGCGGCTGGGGCACTGCTCACATGGAGGAAGAAACCTGTGGGAAATGCCGGGATACTGTGCAAGATACTGTTTTCCTGGAACAGCCTTAAACTGGTCTCAGGCCCAGGTTACCCCAGGGGCTGAAGGTCACATCTGTGGTGAGGCTCCCCTGGGGTGCTGGTGTCCAGACACGCACCTGCCCGGCTGCTACTGCTGTGGTCCCGGGTGGGGATGCCGTAGGCAGTGCCCAGGTTCAGACTATTGTTCCTCTCCCACTTTGTCTGCCCGACCTCCGCCTCCCAGCTGCAGAGATTTTCCTCAAAGGAGCAGCGGACAAAGGACTCTGCCGGGAAGGAGGGAGAGCAGAGTGACACAGGGGTCCCAGCCCTCCCTGCAACAACGAGGGCAATGGGCTGGGCTGATGCTACCTCTCCACAAAACCCTCAGGGTGACATTGCCCCTCCGGCTGCAGAGCTGGGAGGCAGACCCCTGAGGGTGGCCCCTGCCAGCCCCACTGCCCAGCTTTGCCCCACCAGGGCAGACCCTCAGCCCGTCCGCGTGGTTGGGGAGTCAGTGGGCAGGATGCCCTCCCTGCAGCCAGGGATGCTCACTGCATTGCGGTCTATCTTCATCTGAACTGTCCCCGCAGTCGTCGGTGCCGTCGCAGAAGCGGTGCGGTGCCAGGCATGAGCCCTGGCTGCAGCGGCTCTCCTCCCCGCAGTCCTGCTTCCTGGTGGGCTCTGGGGCAGTGGGACACGCCGTCAGCAAAGAGCTGGCCCCACAGGGACCCCAGAACATGCTGGGCTCCCCCTACATCCTTCCTTGGGGTTGCTCGAGGGACAGGCTTTTGCTGTCCACCCTGTGCCCTGGCCAGGCAGCAGGAGAGCTCCCCCAGGGTGCAAAGCCCAAACCAATTCCCCCAAGGATCCCGGCTCAGGTCTCAGCCCAGTGGGTGAGGGACTCACCCTGCAAGCCGCAGTTGCTGAAGATGATGTCATCAAGCACTAGCTCTGCCCCGCACATGGGCGGCTGTGTCAGGGAGAAGATGAGCTGCCGACGAGACACAGGGATGGCATGATCTGAGCACCTGTCTGGGCATCCTCGGCTGCCAGCACATCACTCAGCTCCTCTGGCCCCAGCTCGCAGGGAAGGTGCCAGGTACCAACACTGCCCTGTCTCACCTGGAACTGTCCCATGATTCGGCCTGGGTAGGTAACCAGCTGATGCCAGCCCTCGCCTCTGTGCTCAGGACTCTGCCACAGCCCCACCACCTCATCCCTGTTCGCCATGGCCAGGCGCAGCACTGGCCGCTCTGTCTGGTTGAGCCCTGTGGGGAACCCCAAAACACAGCCCTTGGCACTGGGCATCCTGGTGTACCCGCAGGGATGAACCCAGTTTGCAGAGCATGCAAGAGATGAGCAGGAGCCATCTCAAGGCACCGCTGGCTCTGTCCCACTGCCTCCCAGCATCACTTCCCTGTTCCTGGTACCCTGAGGCCCGTCCATGCCTGCCATGGGCACCCTCACCGATTCCTGAGAGGTGGTACCAGGCCCTGATCTCGCACGTGGCAGCTGCTTCCTGCATCATTGGTGACCTGAGCCAGGCTGTGGCTGTGGTCTTTGCCGGGGGGGACACAGTCACCATGAACCATCCTGGGGAGGGCAGAGAGCAGAGCAGGGGCTGCAGCCCCATGGGATGGCGCAGCAGCTGTGGTTGGCACAGCTCCCGCCCCACCATGGGGCTGCTCTATCCCCTGCACCCTACAAGGATGAGTGTCCTGGCACAATGGCTTCAGGGCCAAGAGGTGTGGTGCTGTGAGTGCCCAGAGCCCGCTCACCAGCTGAGCAGCCCCTGCTTACCCAGGTCTGTGCCCATGGTGTGGTCTGAGTGGGGCCCTGCACCCCAGGCGGCCAGGTTGGCCCGGCCCCGCACCCATCTGTAAGCTGAGGTGCTCATGTCCTGCCAGCCACAGTCGCCTTCCTCGAAATCACAGGCAAAGCGGGTGCCCAGCACTGCTGAGCCCTGCAGGTACCCTGTGGGTGGGAGGAGGGGATGTCAGTGGCTGGGTCCACCCTGAGGACCTGCACCCAGCTGGGAGACCTGCATTCATGCTGAGGACCTGCGCCCGCCCCAGGGACCTGCGCCCACCCCAGGGACCCGTACCTATCCTGGGTACCAGCACCTACTCAGGGAGCCCATGTCCAGCCCCAGGACCTGTGCCCACCCTGAGGTCCTACACCCATCTGGGGGACCTGCACGCACCCAGATGATCTGTGTCCAGGCTGGGCACCTACACCCACCCTGGGGACCCGCACCCTCAATGCCCCCAGCTCCATTGACTGCTCTTGCTCCAGGAGCAGGGTCTGGCAGTGGGGCTGGGGGTGCTGAGGGGGCTGGAGGGTCCAGGCACCCACCGCACTGGCTCTCATCGGAGCAGTCCCTGCAGTCACAGATGAAGTTGCAGAGCTGCTTGGCTGCGCTGCCGCAGCTGTTGACGACTGTGGACGCTCCGGGGAGGACGGTGCTGGCTATGGGAGAGACAAGGGGCTGAAAACCCTGCGAGGATGTGGGCACGGTGCCCGTGACAGGTGGCAGAGTGTGCACATGGCCGGCTGGTGACCTGTGTCTGGGCTCCCAGGTTTGGGACCCTGCTGAGCTCTCAGCAGCAGCATCCCTTGGCATCATCCCTAGGACGGGCCCCCAGCCACTTCCCCGACAGCCCACACCTCCTGCTTTGCCACGTATCACCACCAGCCTCACTCTTCCACGTGCCCCCAGGGCGCCAGAGCCAACCGAGCTGGGGCGCTAACCCTGTAGCCTCGTAGCCCTGCTCCAAGTCTCAGCCCCATTTTGGGGCAAACATGAGAACTTGGGCATTTTCCTCCCCGCGCTGAGCAAAGCCATTGGTGATAGCCAGCCTGGCACCAGTGGCTCCGGCACCCGTTTGCCCTGGTGAATGCCAGACCGACCTTCCCAGGAGGGCTCTGCTGGGTTGTTTCTGCCCTGGCCCCCCAGAGCAGCGCAACACCCCTGAGGCTGGGGGAAGCAGCGATCCCCATGACAGCCCACACCAGGGAGAGCCAGAGTGGAGCTCCTGGAGCTGTGGCCCCTTCCCTCCCCACAGCACGACCCCCATGTTGGCAGAGAGCTTACCCAGCAGCAGCAGGACAGGGAGCACCCTGCACCCAGCCATCTCAGCCCCCGGCCTGCAGTGACAGTAAAACAGAGCTGGGAGAGGCCACACCATGAGCCCAGGGCTGGAATCTGCCCCCCGAGAGCTGCCCCGTGTTGGACTTCAGCCCCGCTCTTATCTGCTTCCCAGCCCCACTGGCGGGTTTATGGTGAGGTGGTTTGACAGGCTGGGACAGGTCACTCTCAGTCCTGCTGCCTGGCCTCCCTGCCAGCATCACAGGTGGCAAGCTGGCAGCTGCGCGTCCCCAGGAGATCTTCAGCTGCTTTTCCACACCGAACCCCTCTTTTTCAGCACCCCTTATCCCACTGGGACAAGATACTGAGTGCTGCTCTGGCGGGGCTGGGACCAGCTGCACAGTCTGGTGGCACACACTGGCTCAGCGAGGGAAAAGGCCAGTTCTTCCTCCTGAGCCCTGGGGGAGAAGCTGGCAGCTCTGCCAGGGCCATTGTTGCCTGGCTGTGCCAGCTGCCTGGGCTGCACCATGTCTAACCCCAGGGAGAAACTGTCCCTGAGCAGAAGGAGCCATGGGGAGCCTCTGGGTGCAAGGCACAGTCTGGCAGTGGGGTGCACCCAGGCCAAGGAGAGCAGCTGTGCTGGAGGACACTGGGAATGGGGTGCAAGGAGGAACTCCAAGGTGGGAAAGGTATAAATGGGTCACGATGCACCCAGGCAATGG
Source organism: Megaceryle torquata (assembly GCA_024611175.1). Classification (NCBI taxonomy): domain Eukaryota; kingdom Metazoa; phylum Chordata; class Aves; order Coraciiformes; family Cerylidae; genus Megaceryle; species Megaceryle torquata. Next base: position 20,504 of record JANIJG010008884.1, on the reverse strand, counting down.
GGTGCCAGAGCACCTTAGGGATCCTTAGGACTAGGGGGGTTTAGCCATAAAAATGCTGGGGCCTTGAGTCCAGAAGAAAACTCTGCTTGTCTGGACACTTGGGACAGGCTGCGCAAGGAAACAGGGACAGGCAGGACAGGCAGGGACAGGCAGCAGAAACAGCCAGTCCAGCACCCAGCTGAGCTGGCCTTGCCAAAAGCTGGGGCTCCAGCAGACCCCAGCCCCAAGGATTTGTGGATAGCAGGCAGGTGGGGGGTCTCATCCTGCCCGGTCCAGGTCAAGCAGCCAGGCATCCCTGTGCCCCCACTGCCATATGCAGGCTGTGTGGCAGCTGCTTCAGGAGGGTGCCCAGCCCAGGCGGAGCCTGGCAGGCTGCCCACAGCAATCCTTCCCCAGGCCACTGGCAGCCTCTCTCCAGCCCTCGCCCTCCTCCCCAGACCCAGAGGTGCCATCAGCAGGAGCCAGCCCTCACCCCTGCCAGCACCGCTCCAGCTGGCAGGGGCATTTTGGCACCCAGCTTGTCACTGACACTGGTGAAGGGGCACAGCTCATGGGTCACAACCAGCTCACTCCTGGGGCAGAACAACCTCACCAGAGCCCCAGGAGGTGTGGAATGAGCATGGCTCAGCAGCCAGAGCCCCATATGGCACAACCGGAGCTGCCTGGTGACTGCAACCACGGTGCCTGCCTCAGTTTCCCCACCTGGGCAGAGGAAGCTGCTGCCAGGGCTCATGGGGGCTGGTACTGCCCCAAGGGAGCCCTCCTACCTCTGCTGCTGGCAGTGTCTCTGCCAAGATGGGTCCCCTGTGGGGTAACAGCCCAGCTTGCTGTGAGACTGAATACAGCTCAGTCAGAGCACTCTGGGAGAAAGGTTCAGATGGTTACAGCCATGAGATCTTGTGCTATCTCTGGGGCTGGAGACCTGCTGAGCTGGCAGCCAAACAGCTGAAGGGGGGGTCTTGTGAAGATAAGATGGCCCTGTTTTGGCTAAACCAACAGGAGCAAACAGGTCTCACATGAATCTTGAAGGCCAGAGTGTCTGAGCAGTGACCTTTGTCTAATTAACAGCAAATTGAGTATTAAAATTTATGCCTCCAAGTATGATAATGAGCCTGATGGAGACCATGGTAAACATACACGGCTGTGTTATGCAACTCCCCACACAAAACATCACCGGGAAGGCAGGGACAGAGAGAGTCAGGACATGACTCCACAACAGGAAAACATCTCTTGGGGGGAGAAGACTGAAAAGCCCAGCAGAGCCAAATGAAGGGCTGTGCTCCTCTTCCTCCACCCCAGACAGGGATGGCTTCTTGGTAAGAGCTGCGCCTTCAGTATCTGCTATACCTTCTATTTCTATTGTCTCTCAGCGCTGTAACTCAGGCCGGCGCCTCCGGCTGCATCGGCAGTTAGCCGGGAATGCTTTCCTTGAGCTCGATGATCCTTCTGCAGTCAGCGCCTTACCAACAGCGGCTCCGAACCCATCTGTAGCTTTAATAAATCAAACCTACTTGCTTTAACTTTTAAGCTGTCCCAGTGCAAGCCCTTAACCGGGCTCTGAAACAGGGAGTGACTGTCTCAGCAGGAGCCCCATGGCCAGTCTCCGAGACAGACACACGTGTCAGTGCGAGCCCCTCGGCCGGTGCCCTGGGACAGGACTCTCAGACGTACCTTAGACTGGGCAAAACTGCTCAGCGAGGCCCTTGGGCTCTGGCAGGCAAACATCTCCCACGTGCCTTTAACGCGACACCCCCCTTGCCAAAGGCTGAGTGCAGAGGTCTCTCCCCTCCCAGCCGGTGGCCTTGGCCAGCAGATTGCAGTGCGGCTGCACCAGGCACAGTAAAACGTGGGACATGGCTCCTTCTGCCAGTGAGCCAAGGCAGGCAGAGGCTGGCAACCCCACACCAGCCTGGGCACCCCGCAGCCGGCGGGACGAGCCCTGCTCCTCCCCTGCTGCCTGGGAACCTGCCCGCACCAAGCTGACCACGGCTCAGTGCTGCAGCCTCCAGCAGAGCAGCCACCAGCCTCCCGGGTGCTGTAGGCAGAGCATCTCCAGCGGGTCTCAACCCTCCCCTCTTCTCTGGGGAGACGGGGGATGCTGGGCCCCCCGTATGAGAGATGCAGGCATACTGGGGCACAGCTAGCTGTGGGCAGTGACAGTGATGACGGGATGGGACTTCCCATGAGGAGAGGCTGAGAGAGCTGGAGCTGGTCTGTCTGGACAAGGTGCAGGGGGATGTCACCCATGTGTACAAAGACCTGACAGGAGGGAGTGAAGAGTCAGTATCTTCTGAGCAGGAAGTGCTCTGCAAAGGGATGAGAGATGACAAGAGCAAAGCGAGAACATTAAATGCCACTTAAGAAAACCTTTGTTTCCTATGTCAAAACCAGAGCCAGTCACCCAGGCTGCTGTGGGGCATCTATATCCATAGAGATGCCCAAAAGTCACCCAGCCACAGCCCCAAGCAACCTGCTGGAGCTGGCCCTGCTGGAGTAGGGGAATGGACTGGGCATCCCCAAAGATGCCTCCAAGCTTCATGACTTGTTGACTCAAAGGGAAGCTGTGCTCCTCCACACAACCAATCCAAGGCACTCAGCCCCAACCCAAAAGCTACCGGTGTTCAGTGCACATGCAACTGTTGGGTGACATTCACCCCAGCATGAGGAAGATGGTCAACATCTTGCAGGAGGGAAGTTCTAGGCACAGCAGAGCTATTTTTCTAGAGTGGGCCCAGTGCAAGCTTGTGCATGTCCTGGGGACCTGCGCTTAGTCCCCAGCTTTCTTCTTGCTCCACCAGCTTGTGAGGCTGCTGAACCTGCACTGGAGACAGGCTCCAGCCCTGAGCCGCCAACCACCTGCTGGATCCTGCCCCATGAAGTTCATCCCCATCCATCATAGTCTACTTTTGAATTTGGGGCAGGAGACCAGGCAGAGGGGCTGAGCTTCAACAGGCAAGGCTAACCCTGCCTGGCTCTGGGTGTGGAGGAGTCGTCACCAGTCGAGGTTGCCTGATGTGACAGGGGGAGGCAGGGAGGCAGCAGCAGGCGCAGCACCAGGCAGGAGCTGGGAGCACCTAGGATTGCAGCCCGGCAAGTGAGATGGGCTGGGACTGGGGCTGGTGAGGTTCCTCCAGCCCCAACCTTCTGGGGCACAGCAATCCAGTGATCGATCCACATGCCCAACCTGACCTGCACCTCAGGCTCTCCTGCCACTGCAGGCTCCAGAAACTTTTCCCAGCCTCCCCACCTTGCTCCTCACTGGAACTGCAAGCAGAGAGTCTCCCTGGGAAATACAGCAGAACAGGAGGCAACCCTGGAGGTCTGGGGGGCTGAAGTCAAGGAGGATGCTCTACCTCAAGGTGCGACCAACTGCTGTGGTGGGAATGGACACGTTCTTCCAAACCACGCTCCTGGGCAGCTCAGCTCTTGCCCAGCAGGAGATGAGGGGATCTCTCCCCACAGGCCAACCCACTGCTTTCTCCTCTCCCGCCTCAGCCCTTCCCAAGGCTAATCCTGACACACCTTCTGCTGTTCCTACCCCAGACCCTGTCAGCTCCACGAGGAGCTGGAAACCCAGAGGGTAACTCCCCCTGTGAGATGGTACAGCCCAGACCCAGAGGAAGGAGCAGGCCAAGCCACGACCACACCAGCAGCTGCACTCCCCACTGTGTTTAATTCTCACATACACGTGGGACAAAGCCCCTGGCCACTGGGGAGGCCAGGGCAGAGTGCCCACCAGCTTCACCAAGGCTTTGCTGCGCCGTGCTGGAGAGGTGGGCAGCAGCCACGGCGTGTGGGAAGCTTGGTGATGGTGGAGAATGGTAAAGTTCAACACAAAGGAAATCCTGAAGAACCCCAAGCGCTGCCGATCGGGGGAGCCTGCTGCCGCCACCCCAGTGCTGGACCTGGCCGCACCAGCTCCAGGCTGGTGCTGCTGCCTGGCCAGAGGAGTCAGTAGCCTTCATCCGCCCAGGTGACCTCGTAGTCCGGATACTCGGCTTTCAACTTCTCTGTGGTCACGGAGTGGTCCGCTCGCCCAAAGCCCTGGCAGTGGGAGAGGGTCCTGAAGCAGAGCCGGTGCAGCTGCTGTGCCAGGGGCAGTTCACTGCAACTGAAGGCTCTGGCAGCGGAAGATGCTGCTGAGCCCGTGTGAGACCAACGGGCTCCAGCCCCTCTGCGGCAGTGGCTCAACCTGCAGGCAGCTCGGCCTGGCACCCGGGCAGGGGCAAGCTGCCACTGGTGTCACCGACAGCCTCCCTGGGCCGCTCAGGGGTTCACGGGCACCCCCAGATCTGCCCCGGGGGCACCACTACCCCCACCTCGGCTCTTCTGCTCCCCAGGGGACACGGGGCTGGAGCAACAGGAACGGCACGGGCACCCGTGCCGCGGAAAGGAGGAAGAAGCCCCATCTGCGGGTGGGTCACCGTCCCCGCCGCCCTCGCTTACCACCGAGTACCCGTAGACGTGGATCTTCCGCTCCTCGGGGCGGTGGGAGAGCCGCCCGCCCCCCAGGCACTCGCAATCCAGGCCCTGCCGCGCCAGCTCCTCCGCCGTCCGCTCGTAGATGTCGGCTGCGGGGGGAGGCGGCCGTGGTGGGGAGTGGGGTGGGTCACAGGCACCCACCGTCTGAGACACCGGCCCACGGACGGGCTCCCCCACGCCGGGACTGCCCCTCGCTGGCTCCCGGGGCCTGGCCGCTCCCCTCGGGACCCCCGGGCCCATAGGTGGGTGGGGCGGGAGTCCCACCGGGGATGCCGCCCCCTCCCCCATCCCGGGGCCACACCCCTCCCGAGCCCCACCGGCCGTTACCCGGTGCCCCCGCGCCCCTCACCGTGGTACTCGGCCCAGCCGTGCCCGCGCACGACGTCCTTCCCGGGCCCGCCGGCCGCGCGCACGCGCACCAGCACATACTTGAAGACGCCGCCGCCGTCGATCTCCACGTTAGGCACCCGCCGCAGCGCCTCAGCAGCCGCCGCCGCCGCCGCCGTCGCCGCCATCCCGCCCGCCCCGCCGCGCCCCGCCCCTTCCGCCCCACCGGCCAACCGGCGACCGGGCCCGCCCGTAGGTCCCGCCCACAGCTGGTGGGCGGAGCCCTGCCCGCAGCCGGGGGATCCTCGCGCAGCGGTGGGCGGGGCTGGGCTGCCCGTGGTGGCTCCGCGGCGCACCGGGATCTTCTCCCGCGAGCTCGCACCGCGAGTGGCGGCGGGGAGCGGGGCCAGGCTGTGGAGCTGGGGCAGCGCGGGGGAGGGGGCAGCGCTGCCGCTCGGGGGCTGGCAGGGCCATGAGGCGGCCCTGGCGAGCTGGGGTGAGGCGGCAGCCGGCCCGGTGCCAGCTTCTGCCTCTGCTTTGGCTGTGCCCTCGCCTCGGGCAGCCCCGGACCCCCGGCCTGGTCGGCTCCGCGGGTCCCGCCGCTGCCCCTCCGCCGCGGAGAGACCCCCTCCAGGCCCGCCCTCCGCCGTGCGCAGCCACCCCCGGTGCAAGCCCTGCGCGGATCCTTCACCCCCACCCGTGGCCGGGCTGCCGGGTACACCGTGGCTGCCCACAGCCCTCCCTGGCCGTCCTGGGCCGGGCCTGGCTCCTCACCCTGCACCGGCACTGCCAGGCCGGCAGCATCGCCCAGTGCCGGTGTCAGCGTCCGCGAAGCCCCTGCCCGCCCCTCACCCACGTACAGGGACTGTCCCCTGGATCCAGAGACTGGCGTCGCGGGGAGCACCCAAAGGTGCCTTTCAGCCACCCTCTAGGGTCCCCGCTGCACCCAAATATCACCCAGTAAGATGCTCAGGACACGCTGTAGGAACACAGACCTTGTGCAATCCCAGCCCCACCGAACAGCGCCCGTGGACCCCGTGCAGCCTCGGGGCCCGGGCTGTGGGGGCACTGCCCGGGAGGGCTGGGCAGGGCCCTGGGGGTAGGCGGGGTCGTGGGCAGGTGCGGGGGACTCTGGGGTTGCAGGCAGCCAGGCTGTGCGGTGGGCAGGGGCTGGGGGGTGCCTGGGGTGCCCCCGCTCTGGCCAAGCACCACTCGCCCCGAGAGGGCTCTATGGGCCATTCCCGGGACGCTGTCTGGGACCTGCACCCCATAGCAAAGTGCTGCCCCACAGCCTCCCCCAGCCTGGCCCCCCTAGCCAATGCCAGCCACCCACAGCCCATGGCAGCCTCCTCCTCTCAGTGCCTCATCCGAGAAGGGGTCCCCGTCCCACCATGCCGACAGGGCAACACCTATCTACAAAGGGGTGACCCGGAGGTGCCGGGTGGGTCCCCGCCCATGTTCACATGATGTCGTCCAGGAGGTTGGGACTGGCCACCCAGTCGAGAGTGCGGGGCTCAGAAGCTGCCATAATCATGCACATAAACTGTTTGCCCGTCCTCTTGTCAATGGGGTAGATGGTGGTGGGGGTGAAACGCTTGTTGCTCTCCACGAAGTCGCAGAGCTGCTCGTAGACGGCGGGAAACTCATGCCGCAGGAAGACGCCACGGATGCGCAGCTCCCGCTGGATGTTAATGAAGCAGACCTCCCGCGCCTTGCGGCCCTCCTCCCCCTCCTTGTCGATGTCCACCGTGCCGGGCGGGGGCGTCAGGATCAGCGTCTCCATGTCCCGCTCCTTCTTCAGGATCTTCTTCTCAGGGCTGGAGGAAGCTAAGGCTACCTTGGCGTATTTCCTGACCGTTGGCACCTGCGTCTTTGGCGATGGCCTTTCCGGCACTTTCTGGGTGACGGCCACGGTTACATTCAGGAGGAAACATTCGTTGGGGTCGTACTGGTTGCCTGTCTCCCGCAGCTCCCGGGCATACTCCCCCAGGTTGTCCGAGTAGCTCTCCAGCTCCCGCAGGGACAAGTAGGTGGGGGACATCAGTAAGCTCTCCAGCCCAAACTGGAGGAAGTTCTCAGCTGAGCCAGCATTGGGGAAGCCCAGGAAGAGGATGCCGCGGCCGCGGGAGAGGTAGCCCACCTTGGCGATGCGCGAGAAGGCCTTGTGCACCTCAGCGTTCTCCCGGCAGAACTGCAGGACGTGGCGGCAGACGCTGCCCACACGCCCGTAGACACAGCTCTCCTTGTGCGTGTCCCAGTCCTCGCGACGACAGTGACGGGAGCAGTAGTAAGTGTAGCAGCTGTGGCACGACTTGAAGTAGAGGCAGGCATTGAACATGGTCTCCGTCCGCCGGCACTTGGCGTTGGAGCACATCATCATGTCATCCTCCTCCGCGCTCAAGTCGGGCGAGCAGTTCTCTGGCGACTTCTCGAACGGGCCGACGGACAGTGGGGCAGGCGGGGGGCGTGGGGCGCTGGCACGGGAGCTGGAACCTGGCTGCTCCTTCGTGGGACGAGGGCCCTCGGGCACACTGGGGGGGGCCCTCCTGCCCTCGCCCCGCCGGGTCGGCCCTGCGGTACTGCTATTCAGAAGCTGCTTGAGCTGCTCTGCGATGCTGTCCCTGTCCCCAGCGCGGTGGCCTGGAGCTGGCTTGTAGTCGATGACAAGGTCTGTGATGAGCTCATCCAGCTGCTCCAGGCTGCGCTGGCGCCCTGAGCCACTCTCTCTGGGGACTGGCTGTGGAGCAGAGGGTGCAGTGTAGCGACTGTGCTCCCGCCCCGCGTCCAGCACATCCCAGCTGGCCGAGCGCCGCTCACTCCTGCCCAGTCCATCAGCGCGGATGTCGTTGTCAGTGATGGTGATCTCCGGCGTGACGTACCATGAGCGGCCCGGGGGGCCACGGCCACCGTCGGCGTGTACCCTCTCGAGGATGGAGCTCTCCGAGAGGGACAGGGCGGCGTAGCGCTTGGGTGAGCTCGATAGGTTGATCACCACCGGCTGCCGGCGCTCCTCGGGGGATAAGGCACGGTGCTGCTCCTGGGCAAGCAGGTTCTCGTAGCTGCGCCCACGCTGCAGGACCTCCTCCCTGCGTGCTGCTGGCGCCAGGATGTTATCCCAGGATTTGGAGTAGTGCTGGCTCTCCCGGCCCAGCCGTGGAGGGGTGACACCATAGCTGGCATGCCAGGAGGAGAGCATGGCCTCACGCCCAGCCGGCTGTGGGGTGAAGCGTGACACTTGCAGGGTCTGGTAGGGGAACGTGCTCCGCTCAGGGCAGTACCAGTCACTGAAGTGCAAAGGCTGGGTGCTGCGGGGTGGGGGGCACGTCCGCGACATCACCTCCCGCTCTCGGTACTTCCCATAGTCCTCGGCATAGAAGACCCTGGCAGAGGAGCCAAGGGTTGGGTACGTCCGGGCATCCTCAGCATAGAGTGTTTTGACAGGGGTGCCACGGGGGGCGTAAAAGCGGGGCTCATCCCCATAGAAAGCACGGGTAGGTGCCTCCTGCACCGGGTAACCCCGCGTCTCCTCCACGTACAATGTCCGGGGTGGCATTGTGTGGACAGTGGCTTTGGCCGGTTCCTCGGCATAAAAGTGCTGGGGGATGCTGTGGCGGATGGGGTAGGGGTAGCTGGCGTAGCCAGAGCTGCGGAGGGGCATGGCGGGGCTGGGGCACCTAACTGGCTCCTCTGCGTAGTAGAACTTGGCAGGGACACCAGGGGCTGAGAAGGTCATGCAGCCCCTCTCAGGGTACTCCCTGAAGTCCCTCGAGGCTGGCACCGGCACTGTCTGGTATGCCAGCGCCCGAGGGTCCATCTCGTAGTACTCACTGGGGTAGGGCAGGAGCGGGGGGTCTCCACTGTAGGAATCGCTGGGAGTGGGCGTGCGGGATGCAGACGCCTGTCTGCTCCCCGGCACTGCCAGGCTGCGGGCAGCCCCGGGTGTGCGGGGCCAGCGCGGCAGCTCCTGCCGGCTCTGGGCTGCCCGCAGGCTGCGTGCCGCGTGCACCAGCACCGCCTCGTCTGGCTTGATGTCGACCCGGCACTTGACATGGGGGCTGGCGCCCACCTTGACTCCCGGCCCCTCCTCGAAGCAATTGGTGCCCAGGCAGAGAGGGGAGATGCGGCTGACGCTGCTGCGCTGCGGCTGCAGCTTGATGGGGTGTACCTCATTCGCCAGTGCGCGCAGAGGGACCTGGCTCTCGCGGCGTGGTGAGCGCTCGGCGCGGGAGGGCTCCCGCACCACCCGCAATGCCTCCCGCCCACGCTGGGCTGGCGGCGGTGACGCAGAGACGGTGATGGGCACGGGGGTGAAGGTGGACTTCACCCGCGGCGCGCTCTTCGAGCGGGCACGGCGCTTCGGCTCATTCCTTGGCGGGGGAGCTCTGCTGGCATAAGGGTCTGGTTTTGGTGCCGCCCGCCTGCCTGGCGGTCCCGGTGTGGGCTCAGGGGTGCCAGGGTGTGGGCAGGAGCGCTCCATGACTGGGGGCGTGCCCAGCTGCTCGTCCAGCGACTCAAGGAAGTCAAAGCTCCTGCAGTGGCGCTTGTTGAAGGGCTGCGGCTCGCGGGGCACGGATGAGGACATGGAGGCATCACATCGTGCCACGGGCTGGCAGACAATTGAATCCCCAGGGGCTGCAGTGGCCACCTTTATGTCTTGGTACACTGTAGACACCAGGATGTCAGGTGGGTCTGTTCGTGTCATCTTAAAAGCGACTCTTCTCCCGCCAGCTCCCCTTCAGACAGCCTCAGATGAAGGCAGCCGGCCCTGCAAGAGAACAGATGAGGTGCCTAAATCCTGTCAGAGACCTCGGGGAGCTGCAACAGTTCTGGATAAATCCCCACAGCTCCTAGATCAGAGTGGGATTTGGACACCTCTTCAGAAATGAGGGTTCGGGGGTGTCTCAGCCTCCACTGCTGCTGTTAATAGTTGGGTCCCAACTCGGGGAGAAAGATGGAAAAAAGCTCCAAATCTGGGGTGCAAATAAAGGAGCGGGTCCCAGGGCACCTCTGGGTGCACTGGGCACCATGGGGCGCTCAGTGAGGGGTGCTAGCTCACAGGGAGAGGCCATCAACCACCTATTGCCCCTATTCCTGGGGTGCAGGAGACAGGAACCCTCTTGCAGCATCTTGGGAAATGTCAGCTCTGAATGGGGCTTTTCCATAGTTGATGGGGAATGTGTCTGGCCCCCCCACTGTGAGCACCTGAGTGGCTGCAGGGTCTCCTGGGACCATGCGCCAGCACGTCCCAGCACATGTTGTGCCCAGCATCAGCATCATAGGTACCACAGGCAGGACCAGGACCATCACCCAGGGATGGGTACCATCAGCAGCCACCATGAGTTGGGAAGCTCACACAGCTCTGATGCCTTAGAGGGGCAGGAGCCATATTCCCCACCACACCCCATGGCGGCTGCACCTACCACGGCCCACGGACACCCCTGTGGGGTGCTGACCATCCCAGCTGCTTGCAGCTGCATCGCTTCCTGGGGCTCATCCAGACCAGCACGGATGGCACTGGGGACTGTCAGAGGGGTGCTGTTGTGGGTGCCCCAAACCTGCATGCCAGCATTGACTCCTCCATCACTTCCCACAGCTCCAAGAAGGACAGACCGGGGTCCCTCCGCAGTAACCCTGTGCCAGAGGGGCTGGCTCAGTGCCTGCTGGCTTTGTCTTCTCCCATGTCCTGTGGCCATGACACATCTGGGCAAGCGGGACAGAGGCTGCAGCTCCTGCAGGGCATGGCATCTGGCACACACCATGCACCAGCACTGTGCACCCCACCTGCTCCGGGGTGATGCTGCACAGGTGACCAGGGTGGCAGAGTCCCCAGCTACACATGTGACAGAGCTGTGTAACAAGGGGGGACCACAAACCCCCCCCCCCCCCCCCCCCCCGGCCAAGGGGGGGCGAGGGGAGGGTTGGGCACACACACCCGCGGGCCCTGGGGACGGGCCGCCCCGCCCCCCCCCTCTAACA
>JANIJG010008881.1:0-16467 GCA_024611175.1 Megaceryle torquata | reverse complement strand
GTGTGGGCTGCCCTGGGTGACCCTGCTCTGGCAGGGGGGTTGGACTCGATGATCTCCAGAGGTCCCTTCCAACCCCTCCCATTCTATGATTCTGGCCCAGCAGCTTCACCTGCTGATTATGCCTGTGAGGTGTCACCCCCCCCCTACTTCTGAGCCCTAAGACTTGACCGACGCCTTTGTTCTGCTTTCTCTGGTTTTGACAGCACTGTAATGTAAGCCAGCGTGACTACACCAGCACACCATTCCCACCCCAAGGTGCTCCTGGGGAGGTTTCTCTGGGGAGGTTTAGTCTGGCGTGCTGCAAAACACTGCAGCAATGCCCAGGGTTAAAGGCTTCCAGGAGGGGAAGCTGCTGCGCACAGCCCCAGTCTCCTGGGGAGTGTCATGCTGTCCCTTTGGCTGGCACAGCTCAGAGGGCATGGCCAACAGCCCCACACCTGCAGTGTCTCTGCAGGCTTTGCTGGTTTTCTTGCATGGCTCCAGATCTCTTTGCAGGAGTTGGAGGAGAAGAGGCAGCCAGCTGACATCCCAGGGAGGCTTCACAGAATGTTCCAGATTGTAAGGGACCGTGAAAGATCATTGAGTCACCCCCCCTTTCCCCTTGCCAGAGCAGCATCCCCTGGATCAGGTCACACAGGAACAGATCCAGGTGGGGTTGGAAAGTCTCCAGAGAAGGAGACCCCGCAACTTGGGGTCTTCCAGTTCTGTCACCCTCACTGTGTAAAAACTTTCTCCTTATGTTTCCATGGACCCTCCTGTGTTCCAGCTGCACCCACTGCCCCTTGTCCTGTCACTGGACATCCCTGAGGAGAAGACTCACAGCCACCTCCTGTAGCAACAGCCTGCTCCTTCCTATCCTTTAGGTTAGACAATTGCTACCCACTGCTGGAGACTTGCTTCTACAGTGAGCTGAGAAGTTAACATAAAGCTCCTGGCAGATGAAAGTCATCAGCAGACCAGAAACTGCAGTTGTAGAGACCACCCAATGAAACTGAAAACCTAAAAGATGCTAGGTGACAGAAAAAGGGAGATGTGCTTGCCAAATACTGCCGGGCTTACGCGGAAAGAGGGACGACAGAGTGATTATGTTACACAGGGATGATGAGAACAAATGCACACAGGTTAAGAGGACTTGGTAGTGACACTTGTGAGCCACTGATTGCTACCATTCAAGCGGGGACATGGTTTTGTTCACTGGTGTTTGCAAAGGCTCTGGGGACCTTGCAGAGTAAGAGAAAAGCATCGTGATGCTGAAGGCTGTTCTTGGCATAGCTCTGTGCTCAGTTTCTTTCCTCCCCGACTGCAGCTGAGCATTTTCATGTTCTTGCAACCTGCACCCAGCACAACAGCCTTCAGTCATTGCTTGAGCTTTTCTTGAGCTGGTTACTCAGCTACTCCAGTTCCCCAAGCAGCCTTCATGATGCAGCTGAAGTCTAAGACCTGGGTGGGAAAGTAGAATCATAGAATCATTATGCTTGGAAAGGACCTCTAGGATCATCAAATCCAACCTTCACCCCAACATCTCTCTATCCCCTAGACCTCAAGTGCTACATCTACTCCTTTTGAAACACCTCCAGGGATGGTGACCCCACCACCTCCCTGGGCAGCCCGTTCCAGTGCCTAAGTAGGCACAAAAGATTAAGTCAAAAGCTATCTTCACTTGGCAGCTATTGATGTGGTGAAAATAGGGGCAGCTCGCATCAGCTTGGACTGGTAGACCGGGTGTAGACAACCTGCAAATGCTCCACTGCGCTTCCGGGCTCAGGATGGAGTATGAGGTTACTCAACGTGGGTGTTCCAGCTCAAAAATGAACACATGCAGCTAAGTCCTCTACGTTGTTGCCCAAGCGTACATGCGAGTGTATTTCAAGAGCTAGAGCCGTACATTAGGACACAAACCCAAGTTAGGCATGAAGCCACTGTGAAAGGCTGTCTGGTTTGACTACTAAAAATGAACAGAGTCAAGCACAACGCATTTTCTAGTGATGTTTATTTGTTTTCTGTAGCCCACTGACACAGCCACATCTGGCAATGGAGCAGATTCTTTGTTCCTTAAAGTGTCTACGTGACATTAAGTCAAGGCTAACACTGTAGTCAAAGGCATTTAGAGAGGGCAGCAGCAGAAGCAATGAGAGGTGTTGAGAGGAGGCTGCGCAGCAGGGCGAGGGGGCAGGGAGCACCCTCCCTCCCGCTGCCGCAGCAGAGGCAGGGTGCAGCCACGCAGCCAGCCTTTTTGGTTATCTCTACCAGACAAACACAGCACCATGCAACACAATCTGCAGCTGGAAATGGGTGGAGAGCAGGATATGGATAGTTATTGCAGTCTGCTTGTTCAGAAGCTACGTGCCTTGGAAGTGCAGCTGCCCGTGGCAGGGAGCAGGCTGGTGAGTAACCAGCTTGTCAGCTGCTGGGACACAAGTTCCCGAGTGGCATTTGCTTGCTGAAGGGAACCAACATTCTCAGAATGCGACCACTGGGATAGACCCTTTCCTCAGAGCCAGATCTGCTCTGCTACACTTCAAATGGAATTCAAGCACCTAAAATACCATGTAAAGAGACACCTCTAGTCTCTTCACGGGAGGTGTTCTGCTGTGGTGCATCGACGGGTTATGGTTCCTTCCCAGGGTGCCTTCCCTCCTAGCTCTGGCCCAGACCTGCTCCTTCCATGGTGACTTGCTGCCCAGCCTAGCTGAAGCCAGCTCCACCTCAAGCATCATTGCTCTTCTCAAGAAAGATCAGCAGAACACCTTCTCCTGATCACATTCTGCTACTAGCAGTTCCACCCACCCCCACCCTCCAGCCCAGGTCCCACACAGCCCACCACCTCATGCTTTGTGTGCTGCACAGGGGCACAGAGGCCGGGCCACGGGTACAGGAGGGTGGCACACGGAGAGGATCGCTCCCTTTTACTTTGTTTCACCCAATCACAGACCTTCCAGCACCTGAACACTCCTCTGCCAAGTGGTTCCTTCACCCCAAGCAATCCGCACCGTAGCAGCCAACTCAGAAGTCTCCATGGTGGGGGGGAAGGGAAAGGTGTGGGGGGGGAGGGGTGACCCGTGCACCTGGTTTGCAGCTGGGACTTTTGCTCAGCCCTAGAGACCGAGAGAAAGGCTTTGTTTGGAAAGGCAGCCTGGCTCCTTCAGCCAGCACCATGCCCTCGTCTCAGCCAGTTACTGTACAAAATGGACAACACACACGTTATTTACAGCCCCCTTTTTCACATGATGGAGCAGCTCTTGGCTCGGTCTTTCCTGATCTCTGTGTCACTCAGTAAGTCCGTCCTGCCAGGCATCTGTGACGCCCGCTTCAGTCCCCGTTTGGAGTTGCTACGCTTCAAGTTCTTGTGCACCCTGTTGACGGAGGCAAGGGTGGTGACGTGAAACACATCCCGCACGCTGTTCTCCGAGACCTTGGAGGAGCACTCTGCGTAGGCCACCGCCCCGATCTGCCGAGCCAGCGCGCTGCCCTGCGGTCCAGAGAGCGGGAGGGAAAGGGAAGAAGGTTAAGACACCGGGTCTCTGAAAGGAGCATCCTTCCACGTCACCATCAGCCCTGTCTGCGCTGGCAGCCCTAGCAGAGCACCGTGGCACGGCCGGGAGCAGCTCTCTCACAGTGTTTACTCGTGGCCTCTGTAAAATGAAGTGCAAGGGTCTGTGAGAGCCCTGGACATGAGGGTGGCCTCCCAAGAAGACAGTGCTACCAGGTGCTGGATCCTGAATCAATTCCTCTTCCTCGCTAACACGGTGCCACCCCTGCAGCTGAGAGCTTGGACAGCCCCTCTCACCAGGACACTCATCTGGGACCTGCTCTGCACAATATGAAGCCAGAAACAGAGCAACCTCTGCAGGCGCAGCCACACCACAGAGGCTGGGCCTCCAGGCCAGCCTGGAGACAGCGCTGGGTCCACTGGTGGCCAGAGCAGCCCAGCAGCAGACCCTCCAGCTACGGCTTCTTCCTCTCCAGCAGTGTTGGCCCAACACAGAAGCTGAGCAGGAGAGTCACCTGGAGCAGAAAGAGCTGCACCAAACAAGGAGATGCAGAAGCACAACACTCCCCTTTAGCCAGTCCAACTTGCCAAATCAGGCATTTCCACCACCTTTGAGGAAAGCCTTTTCAACTACTAACCAGCACAACATCAGGAATGAGTCAAGGTCTGCCAGACTGAGAAAAAAAAAAGTGGTTTAAGCACGTGCAGCCCAGAGTCCAGAAACCAAACCAGCCTCAGCCCAAGACCTGGGCACGGCAGGTCATTTGCTGCTGAGCTTCCTTGTACTAGTAGATCCTGCAGAAAAATACCCTACCCCACATCGCTGAGCCCTCTGGGGACAGCTGCTGGCACACACCTGCTCGTGGGTCACAGGGATGAGGCGCTGCTTGGAAAGCTCCCGGAGCGTGTTTAAGTCTGTTCGCATGTCCAGCTTGCAGCCGACCAGCACAATCTTTGCATTGGGGCAGAACTCCTGAGTTTCCCCTTGCCACTGCAGAGGAGACAAGAGGGAAAAGGTGCTCAGGGGTTGCTGGTGTACCGAACACTTCAAGAGGCCCAGCAGCACCTCCACAGTGAGTTAATTTTGACAGCAGGCAGCCTGCAGAAAGGTCAAGGTTGGAACAAGAAACAATCACAGGGTCTCGGCTCAAGGATCCCAGCTGCTCTCCAACCAGGCCAAGAGCCCCGTCCAAGAGGAGGATGAGGCAGTTCTTTGGGAGCTGGAATTCAAGCACCATAATTTACCTGAAGGATGAAAACCCTCAAGGGGATTATTTTTCTTCTACAGTCTTATTTTCCTTATTGTTATGAAGCTATAGATTGTGTTCTTACCAGGCAGAGGTCACAGCTCTCTGTAACAACACTGGTCTCTGGAGATAGGTGTGACCCCTTCTCACACGACAGACACCTTAGGGAGCCCAAGGTTCACTGGGCTATCAGGACTTGTCAGATTGAAGGCACCACCCCACAGAAACCTGCTTCGTATGAAACGAAGAGCTGCTTGTTTGCATTCCTTCTGACAGCTCCTTCCCTTCAACTGCACATGCTGTACAGGCAGCCCAGGCATCAGAAAGGCAGCAATAATAAAGATTTCCTCTGCTGAATTAGCATTTTTGCCCGAGGCTTGAATAGGGAGTGTTATTTTCCTTATTCACCTGATATCAAAAGCTAAAACCCATTTCAACTTCATGGTGTCTTAGGAATGTTTCTCTCCTGCGCAGGCTGCAAGCCTGCACCAAAGGAAACAAGGCATCTACTCAGAGGCATTTAAGAAATCCCTTGTGATTTAGGGTTTATTTAAAGTCACCATATCAAAAAACCATTGCCTAACCAGTACTCAAAGCATCTGTGGGGCTGTACAGGGAAGACCGTGCACTGAGCAGTGCGGACTCACATGAAGAGCGTGCAGAGACATAAATAAATCCCAACACCAGCTAATTATTGATGGGTTTGCATCTCATTAGGGTATAAGTGATTTGTTTGCATTATTATTCTGCTGACTCCCGAGCTGAGCAGTGAATTCTTTCAGTCCCCATGAAACACGCCTCCCTCTACCCAGCACGCTCGGTACCCGGGACCTGCTTTGGGAAGGAACACTGAGCCATTGACCGAGTTATCTGAAGGGTCTTTGTCCCCTCATCAGGACACTTCTGAGACACAGACCCACTTCTCAGCCCTCCCAGCAGCTGAGTAAGAGGCACTTGCTTCAGCACAACATTTGGCAAAATGTGGAGAGGCCAAGAGGGCAGGCAGTACAATGTGACTTGTTCAGACAGTGGCCAGTCCAGCCCTGGCAGCCTGGGGCTCGCTCGGGAGAGCTGCTCCAGGAATCACTATTCTGTAGGGCTTTTCACAGCTCAGTATCTCAGGGAGCTTTGGGAAGGAGAGGCTAGCCAAGAGGCTAGCCAAAGCTCGCCTCTGGGACAGGATGCAGCCTCTGCTGAGCTCCCTGCAGCTTTGCTGCACATCAGTGGGAGCTCCTTGGAACCACAGCTCCCTGAATTTCATGGATGGAAGCAGAGCACGGCCAGGACCAAGGGATGCTAGTGGTGAGAAGGCCGTTTACCCTCCCCTGAGCAGCATCCTGAGTTGCTGGACTTCACGCCAGCTCAGAGAAAAGCCTTGCACAGGAACCTCTCCCTGGGTGCTGCCTAATCCCCAGAGCACGGCGGGCAGGGAGCCACTGGAAGGCCAGCCAGTGGGACTCCATAGCAGATCCCCAGCCCCGTGGGGCTCTCTGGGACCTGGCGGCTGGAAAGATCTGCTTTGCTGAAAGGTGCTGATGTGCAGGTAGAAAACTCTCAGCGTGGGCAGTCAGCTCTGCCAGGGCAGACAGCGTTCAGGGCCCTGTGTGCTATCCAGCCCAGTGGCATTGTGCCATCTCATTTTATTCATTCACAGCCTTGAAATTCAGTGCCACAGCTCATTATTCTTGTTGTTAAACTACAGGGAACTGATTGCTGTCTTTTCTGGTTTTTACTGTGCAGATGCTGAACTGAGGGGACAGCCAAAAAAATAAGCTCTCTACTCACATGGAAACAGGCACCAGGGCCACTTCTCTCAACAGCTGCTGCAAGCAACCCACAGCACACTCACGGGTGGTTAATCTACCAAGAGAAGCACACCACTTTCCAAGGTCTTCATGAAAATAGGAACAAACGCCCTACATTTCTCTCTCTTGCCACGTTTGTATGCATGCATACACACAGCCCCCACACACACATGCTGCAAGCTACCATGAGCTACATCATTCACTGGGCTTCTTTCAAATGGAAATAGCTTGTGTCCTGCACAGCCCAGGTAGGCAGCAGGAGCAGCAGATGACCATCCTCATCTAAGCAAGCGAACTCCAGGCAAGGTTTGGCCACAGGGTCAGAGCATTTAGCCATAATAAGAGCCTCAGGGAGCAGGGATCCAGGGCAGACCCACGCTGGGTACTCACCTTCTTGAGCACACTGTCCAGGGTCTCCGGGCGGCTGATGTCAAAGCAGATGAGCACAGCATCCGAGTCCGGGTAGGCCAAGGGACGGACGTTATCATAATAGGCTGAGCCTGCAGGGAAGAGCAGGAGGAGAGTGGTGAGCATAAAGCCTCATCCCCCTGGCTGCTTATTACCCAAATGGGCAGGTTAGGACCCCCCAGCCCCCTCTACCAGGCGGAGATCTTTAGTTCCAGTAAGAACTGGAGACATTGCCACACGGTGCAAACTGCTCCAGCAGAGATGGGGGATGGTGACCCAAACTTTTGACAACTGACCAGTCACCATGAGGTTCAGCAGAGCCTGTGGTCCCTTTAAGCATGAAAGTCAGAGGTTTTATCCTTGTGCTCTTACATTCATTACCTTTGCAGAGTGGCCATAAATCCAAGTTTTGCATCCCTCCCTAGTAAGCATCTGGCGAGTAAGAGGCAGTGGAGCTGTGCTGCCAGAGCAGACTGGCTCACTGCAGAGAAGGGAGCTGGGAAGGGCTGTGAGACTGTAGAGCAGCACATACCTCTCCCCACCACTTGCATGTGTGTCCTGTTACTTGTTATGCAGTTGCTGTACCACTAATGATGGCAAGGTGTGGCTGAGAGAAGACAGGGAATGCTGCTGCTATTTGTTATCCTTTCTTGCTCTCTTTATGAGGAGCTGGCTCACATAGACTGTGAGAATTTAAAGCTGGTAAAAAAACCAAACCTGTCTTCTGCTCAGGATTTGTGCTGGAAAAAGTCAAGACGGGGTCTTTTTGGTACATAAAAGTGCGACAGGATTTGGTGAGCAAGCTGTAAATTGGAGGGGATGATTCTGTATTCTGCAGGATTTCTCACTGAGCAGGCAGAGAGCCCAGCCTGAACCCTGCACAGCTTCTGCCACACAACACGTGTGCACACACGTACACGGACACCTTCAGGGCACATTTCAGGCATTCAAGTCATTGTCCTGTGATGGGTTTTTTTTCTCTGAAGGGCATTCTGGGTGCAGTTGTAGATGCTTCAGTAAAACAGTAATGGAGCAATCAGCTCATTGCTACTTCAAAACTCTGGTTTGGTTTTATATTTGGCTTTACAGTGACTTAAACTTCCTGGAGGGATGAGAAGCAGATGTTTATTTATGAAAAGGGGAAGCAAAGACACCAGAGTCCTTGTTGAATCTGCCTCCTCGGAGGGAAGGATCGCCCACCCCAAGGCCAAGGAAACCGGACGCGCTTCCTGCCGTGGCCCCTTGGGACGCCTGGACCCAGCACTTTCCCACCCTGGGAGGAGGGTGGAGCACCCAGCCCGGGTGTCAGGTGGCTCCTTGATGAAGTTCAGCACCTGATGAATTATGGATGATGGTGACTTATGTTTCCGGGAGGATGGGAATCTGCCTGGGATAAGCAGGAGAGGAGAATGGACCGATTCTCCGCAGGGGCTCCTCCGACCCTGGCTCTTCTCGGCACAGGGGCTCACAACTGATGTGCAGCACAGAGCAAGGGGCACAGCCCCTCTGGCACAGCTCTGTACCCCGGGTGTTTTGCAAACACCCCAGATCCCTCTGCAAGGCTCAGCCAGGAGAGCAAACCTGGCCACAACTGCTCCTTCCTCTGCCCAGAGCCCACATGGGGTAGGCTGAGGCTTGAGATGAGTCTTCCCAAACCCTGCCCAGCCCCCAGAGACTGGTCTGTCTCCCCTTGACATGAGCTCACAGCAAGAAACCAACATGAGCCACCACTGGGACCTCCACAGCACCCTCAGGTGCACCCTCACACACTCAGGGCACCCTCCAACCAGCGCAGCCCCAACTGTACCCACACAGCCCCTGTCACTCTCCTGGAGCCTGGGGCAAGCACCCTGGGATTCAGTGCTTATCTGTAGCTGGTTTTGATGCAAATCCAAATATCTCCAGCTCTGACAGCCAGGCTGCTGCCAGCCCCCAGGAGCAAAGCCACCTGCAGCCCCTGCTCCCATCAGTGAGAGAGGCCACAGCCTGAGTCTCTGTCCCTGCAAAGTCACCGGGAGGAGAAGCAGTTGGGATCCAGCAGAGAAGGAACAGATTCTGATGTCTGCAGAGCCCAGCCCTCTTGCTAGAGGGAAAGTCATGTTCCCTGCATGGAAAAGAGCCAGTCCCTGCAGTGCCTTGGCCAGCTCTGGGGACAGGGGGTGCAGGCTGGTGCACCAGGAGGCACAATGAGCCAGGGTCACCCTGTGCCCCAGGCACGGAGATTTCTGATCTCACTTCAGGCTCGAATACCTTCAGCTCATGACTGGCAGAGCTGGCACCAGTGAACTGCTGCCTCCCATGCTCCTGCAGCACAGGAAGGTGAACCAGCTCCCACTGAGGGGAAGGCCACTTTCAAAGGCAGTACCAAGCTTAATAGCACTGAGCTCTCCTTTGAGCTGAGTTTTCGGTCTCCTGCTGGTGTGGGTTTACAGGATGGGATGCGAGATCCAGCACTGCTCTGCATGCTTGGCTTTGCTGGATCCAAGCAGTGCCCTCTCCCCCATGCACATAAGGGTATCTGTGTCCAGACAGGGCCCCCCAGCATGTGCTGGAGGAAAGCATTCCCACACACATCCTCTCCCTGCAGGTCCTCAGCTTTACATAAACACTGCAGATAAATCTGCCCCCTCCCAGCCCAGGAATGCTCCTTTTGTAGAGGTGGTTTTGGCTCCATTCAGCACAGGCATTGCCACAGCAAACTGTATCATAGCAACCTGCTGCTCCCCTCAGCAACCAGCCAGCTCCTGGGCGAAGATCCTGCAGCACCAGCGCGCAGCAGAGCTCAGCCCCTCGGTTATCCTGCAGAACCACCACCATCCCCACCCTGGTGCCAGGAACTGTGCCCCCCACCACCTCAGACCGCAGGAGGAAAGACCCCTGTGCCAGCAGGAGGAGCTGAGGGAAGGGAAACGGTAGGTCAAGAACCACCATTTCTTAATGGGAATAAGACTGCCTTCATATTAACTTTCTGTTCCAACTCCAAAGTGCAGGAGCAGCCCCTGGCACCTTCAGCAGCTCCTCTGGCAGCAGGTAACTGCCACCACTCACAGCCTCGGCTGCTGAAGTCCTCGGGAGACTGATGAAGACCAACAGTCAGTGTTGCCCAGCCCAGCAGGAGAGCTGCTGTGCTCCAAACTTAGGGAATCTCCAGTTTTCTTTGGAGATGTCTACTGAACCAGGATGTTCTACCTGGGGAGTTTTTGCATCCAATACTTTATCACTGAGTACAAAAGCAAAAAATAAAAGTAAAAAAAACCCCAAACACAAAAGCCCTTAACTCTAGGTCTTCAGTTATATCGATTCTGAGCACTTGACACCTTTCAGGTGCCACAGTGCAGAGTCTGACACTTCTGAACACACACGCACCCAAGGCTCTTGTGTCTGCTGATCCAGCCCTACTTCACTGCCTGACTCATTCCCCCACTTGGCACACAGGCTTGCAAGAAACAGGACCTATGTGCATCTGTTCCTGATTAAAGAGAGAAAATTGGAGCAAGCCAAGAAACAAAAATAAAATCCATGCAGTTTTCTGAAATTCAGGGGCAGATACAGACACGAGTTGCTCTTCTTTCCTATCAGCTGGCAGCCCCTTGAATGCCTGGCACTGTGACTCAGACATGCCTCTCTTGGGCTGGGGACTGAAATGTGCTGTTTCATCTATACCAGCATAATGTTAATCTTCATTTGTTCCTTATTAGCTGGTTCTGAGAGATAATGAGCCTCCTCACATGGGCACCCTCCATCCAACAATAGCACATTACAAACCAGGAAAGCAAATATGCATGCAGAGCCCTGATCTGCTCTGCAAGGGGCTCCAGCCACCCCAGCCAGCTCTAGCTTTAAAGAGATGAACACTGCCAAGACCAAAATGTTTCAGCATCGCACTTGTCTCGAAGGGCTCCCTGTAAACCTCTCCCCCCAGAGCCAGCAACCCTGTGGCACATGCTGCTTTCTGCAGGACCAGCCAAGAACATCCTTCACAAAATGAAGCAGAAATTCATCCCAGCTTTTTGGAGTGCTGCATCCACAAGCCCACACGGCACTGCCAGATGAGCAGCAGCCTTTAAGAGACAAACCCCCCCCCCCCACCCCCGCCAGTCCAGCCAAGCCTCTGTCCAGAGACAAAGCTCTTGAAACAGAACCAAGATGCAACCGCCTCGGCAGCCTCTCCTCCTGCAGGGCGAGAAGCCCGTGCCACCTCTCAGCCAGCATCAGACAGGAGAAGACTATCCCCTCTGCTGCCACCTGTCCAAATCACCTTTCACTGAGTTTCACCAGCCCTACAGTGCTTCCCAAGATGCAGGCTCAAATCCCTCGGAGCTGCTGTGCACCCGCACACACCCTCGGCATTTCCTGAGGTCAAGCAGGGCTCGGTAGAGCTGAATGCACAGCATGAAGTGGCTTTTTGTTGCAGAGACATTTATCTGACTGCTTACTAAAGGCAAAGGCCTCGTGTGCAGAGGAATGGCTCTGAGCCCCCTCCTCACCTTCCCAGGCTGGGCAGCAGCAGCAGAGGTCTGGAGTGGGAGCAGGATGCTCATGTTCAGTCACCACACGCTCACCCCACATGAGCACTCCAGGCGAGGTGCTGCCAGTGAGTAACAGCTTTCACAGAACAGGGGGGGTTGGAAGGGACCTCTGGAGATCATCAAGTCCAACCCCCCTGCCAGAGCAGCATCCCCTGGATCAGGTCACCCAGGAACAGATCCAGGTGGGGTTGGGAAGTCTCCAGAGGAGGAGACTCCACAACCTCCCTGGGCAGCCTCTCCCAGTTCTGTCACCCCCACTGTGAAAAAGTTTCTCCTCACGTTTCCATGGACCCTCCTGTGTTCCAGCTGCACCCACTGCCCCCTGGCCTGTCCCTGGATGTCCCTGAGCAGAGCCTGGCTCCAGCCTCCTGACACTCACCCTTTACATACTGACCCAGTCATGAGGTCACCCCTCAGCCTCCTCTTCCCCAAGCTCAAGAGCCCCAGCTCCCTCAGCCTGTCCTCAGCAGGGAGCTGTTCCACTCCCTCCACCACCTCTGTGGCTCTGTGTTGGACTCTCTCCAGTATTTCCCTGTCCTTCTGGAACTGGGGAGCCCAGAACTGGACACAACACTCCAGATGTGGCCTCACCAGGGCAGAGTAGAGGGGGAGCAGAACCTCCCTTGACCTGTTGGCCACACTCTTCTTTTTGCCCCCAGGAGACCATTGGCCTTCCTGGCCACCAGGGCCCATTGCTGTCCCATGGAGAACTTATTGTCCACCAGAACTCTAAGGTCCTTCTCCATGGAGCTGCTTTCCAGCAGGTCTGCCCCTCACTTGTACTGGTGAGGAAGCACTTGTAACAGGATGGCAGAGTGCAAATTGGTTTTGGCCTTTTGTGACATTCAGTTATGCATTCATGGCACGTTTGGTCCATGCTAAAACCTGGGGATGTTCGTGGTTACATGAGGTAGCTGTAGCAAAGTTTCATACTTGCCATGACCCCCAGATCATGAGCCTGTGATCAGTCCTGTGATGGCTTCTTCTCTCATGTGGGTCTTCCTCCACTGTGGCTTTAGAGGAGCAGATCCTAGACACATCTTAGGGCTTTTTTTCTTCGCTTTTAGGTTTTGTTAGACATGGAGCTACAACTGTGACATTTGAAAAGAGAAAATTCAGTAAGCAAGGTTTATAAAGTTATTTCTACCCATTATCGGGTGTCCTTGCAGAGGGTTTCCTTCCCAGCCAGCATCTTTTTGTTGCTTTCTGGTTGCAAAAAGAATGACAAAATCCCTTTTTGTGTCTTCAAATAATTTATTTCGTTTTCTTTCTATCACTGCAGCAGCTCCTGGACTCTCCCTGCCACCCAGGACTCAGCCTGCCAGTACCTCTTTGCCCTGTGGCAGTAACTTCTCCCTGGCCATGCTCAGCCTTTTTCAGATGTGGAGGAAAGGCCCGGAGAACATCAATTACATCTGAGCAGAAGTATGTGTCCTTCTCTGCTTCCTCGGATCGGCTTTTTTTGGAAGATTGAGGGTGATGAAAACAATCCCAACCAATGTTATCCATCGCAGACCTACCCACAGCGAGCAGCAGATTTAACTGCCTTAGCTGCTGTTCGTCTGTTCATCAGTTATCTAGGAGAGATTATGACTGCTCAAGAACTAATGGTTGTCATCTGAAGGTATTGCAGTCTAACTTCTGCCTTATAACTTATGGTTCAAATATCCAGTACGCAGCTCCTTGTTTCG
The DNA here is from genome assembly GCA_024611175.1 of Megaceryle torquata. Lineage (NCBI taxonomy): Eukaryota > Metazoa > Chordata > Aves > Coraciiformes > Cerylidae > Megaceryle > Megaceryle torquata. The sequence continues at coordinate 3,297 of JANIJG010008881.1, read as the reverse complement.
TGCTTTATGAGAAGTTGTGTGGTGCCTCTTTTATTCCCTCTCTAGACAGATGTAATTTTTGAGTTAAGAAAAGGATGTAAATAAATCCCATAAATCCCACAATGCTTCTGACACAAATACTTATGGTTGCAAAAATGTTCACAGCATTTTTATTTCTTCTTTTGTGCTGCTGAATAACTTAACTTGTGCATTAATAAACATTGGACACAAAAGTTTTGCAAGCAAATTCAGAGATTTATTCTGGGAAATATTATTCCATTCTCTCTTTTTCTTTTTTTGCCTCTCTACTTGTCAAGTCCTAACCACAAGTCCCCAAGACAAAGCAGGCTATTTTAAAATAATTAAAAGTTTCTGCCTTTGCATGACTTCTATTGACACCACATCTGCTCAAGTGTGGTAGGAACCAGCTCCAAGCCAATTAAAAGGAGATGGGTGCATCATACAGCTCCCTTCTCTCTTTAATGAACTTCTGACCAAGAGGGCACTGTATTGATGAATTTCATTTCTTCCTAATCTGCTTGTACTCTGCTTGATAGCTTGGAGCTTTGCTCTCTTCTGTTGCAGCACAATGACCCTGCTCTCAAGAAAGCAGCGAGTTCGAAAGCAAAGCAAAGATTTCAGGTTATTACAGGATGTTGAACACATGGATCTCCTCTTCACTGCAAGATGTTGCCTGGAAGTTGAGAAGGGCTCTCACCCCACAGAAGAAGCAATAGCAAGGCATTATTTCACAGCTTTTAAGGCAGTAACAAAGAAACGGAGTTTCACTCAGCACTCCTTTGCTAAATAGACTCAGTGCTTCAAGGTGACTATAAGGAAGGGGATGAACTAGCTACAGCCAGGGCTTGTGTTCGTGAGAAACGCGTGTGCTACGCAGTTTTTAAGAGCTGACCTTTCAGGCAAGTGCTCACGTGCTCGTCACTCGAGTCAGAGGTCCCTTTTTGAGTAACTCGACGCATATGAAGGCTAAAAGGACATTTCCTTAGGACTGCTCCTTTTTCTGTTCCTGGACTGGATCATGGTATTTTTGCAGAGGTCTTGAGCTGCCAATCTGCCAGCCCTTACGCCTGGTGTGTAATGGCTTGTCTTGAGCAACGTCCAGCGAGCAAGTGCGTCGGGATGCACACTGTACCCTGCTTGCTATTATGCTTGCTTTTTGGCCTTGATGTCAGCAGAGAGTGTTGGCCTCAAATAGACATTCCTTGGGCAATAGGGAAATGTTTCTTGCTTATTTTTGCTAGCACTGGGGTGCTAGATGTTAATTAAGATACACAACAACAGAGCAGGGCTTCAGATCTCTGCTTGTGATCAGAAGATGATGCTGAGAGGAAAGCAGTTTACATATCTTTCAGGAGAAAACCAGAGCAACAAAGAATGATCTGCTTTTGCAGAGCTACAAGGAAAATCCTGACACCAACATCTTCATACTGGAAAAGTCCTTTGCCATTCAGAGACTTTATGTTCAGGATCTAAGTGACAGGTGGAAGTAACGTTCCAAAACTAGTACACTAAGAATTTCCATTTCCTTGGGAATTTAATATTTATAAAGTGGATTAGCTTTGAGTTGCTCTGACAGTATCACAGCAGTAAAGACTTGGCTGTCCTGATAATACGAATGTAACTGCTTTTCACAAGAGCATCTTTGACTAGTACCTGTTCCAGTCTATTTTCATTTTTGTTTAGCCACGACACTCTCTACACATACAAAATATGTCTTTATGACATGGAAAGGAAGTGAGCGTGACCTTTATCAAATAAAAAAGAGCGCATTGCTACTGCAACAAAGACTAAGTGTAGATGAAATACAGATGCTTGTATTTACACGGCATCTGAAAGACAAATACTGACCAAATCTTTTTATCACCACTACACCCCTTCAAGTTAATTGGAAAGACAGAAGGACATCACAGAATCTCATCAAAGGGATTTAGAGATGTCAGTCTGAGTTTCTAAACTTACAGTGAATTTGGCATCTAATTTTTTTACCTAGTCTTCTGGAGTTTCAAGATAATAGAAAAGAAATAATGGAATGGATAGGATAATTTAGGGAGAAAATGTGTTTGAAACCACATTATCAAATAAATCACCCTTTGTGAGAGAAAACAATAGAGTGGGACCTTGACTTCACCAGTTGGATAAAGATAAGTATTCAGGCTGAGACAACTAAAGCTTAGGAAGATAATAGCTTGTCCATCGGGGCAATGTTAGCAATTAATGTTAATAGCAGCATCTAGATCTCACTATTGTCATTGGGCATGCTGGGAATATTGTTAACACCAGCATGGCCATCTGCTACTGAGGAACTGGAGGGGCAGAAGGAAATAAAGAGTGCAAGAGAGGGAGGATCAACCTCTTGCTGGAAAAGAAATGGTTTCCTCTTATTTAATTAAGCAGCTTTTTTTCAGGTCTGAAAGAAAAGTATGTCTGCATTTACTTACTATGGGTCTCCTCCACAATTACTCTGCATTTGGAAATCCAAGATCAGAAGAAATATTTTGATAATGGGAAAGCATTATTTATGCTTCTTAATGCACATGACTTGAATAGTTTGTTAATGTTACTTCTTCTTCCTTGAAACTCTATTTGTGTTTCAGATAAGGACAACTATCCTTTCCTCACCTGGACATCTCCATAAGAGACAAAAAAACAAGGATAATGACATGGAGGGTGTGATTTGAAGAAAGCTTACCATTATCTTAGCTCAGGTAAGCTTATCTCTTTGAATCTGAAGGAAAAAGACTTCCCATAATATCATTCATTCTAGGTAAAGGAAGATTGTGCCCTGAGCTGGTTACTAGGACTGAGAAAAAAAGTTGGGTTATTTTTTTTCCACAGAGATGATTTTTGTCCCTCTGGGAATCTGAGTATTAGAATATTCTAGTGGAGAACAGAAACATTTTGGCTTGAATCCATAAAGACATTACTTTAAAAATACTCCTATTTTGCCCCATGGAAATTGCAATTCAGGGCTAAATAGGAAAAATCAGACACCCAAATTACCTGGCTTGACCCACCTAGTCACACTTGATGGCTCCTGAGGGGGATGTTGTGGTTTAGACCCAGCCAGGACCTGAGCACTGTGTGGCCACTCGCTCACCACCCCCAACTCCCACTGGTGGGATGGGAAGAAGAATAGGGAGAAAACAGCAAAACCTCCTGGACTGAGATAAGGAGAATTTAATAAAACAATGCAAAACTTTGCTTTTTAGGCTGTCAGGCCTAGGATCAGAGGGAATGGATCAAAACTAGAGGTGGGTAGATTCAGATTGGACGTTAGGAAGAAGCTCTTCCCCATGA
>JANIJG010008880.1:0-14838 GCA_024611175.1 Megaceryle torquata | reverse complement strand
CGCTCCAGCCCCTCAATGTCCTTGTTCACCCAAACTGAGGAGCCGGAGGGTGTTTCTAGGTTTGCTGGTTTGCTGGTACCCAAGGAAACCTGTCCACCCCCCCCCCTGCCCCCTCCCCCCCCCCCCCCCCCTCCCCCCCGAGTGGATGACACATTTGTCCCACATCTCTCTTGCCTCTGCAGGACCACACTACTGCTCCAGTTGCCTCAAACATGTACCCAACCTCTGCACCATGAGTTTCAATAGCTGCCTTTCCTCTGGCTCCCATGCTCTTTATCTGCTCCCAAACACCCCACTTACTGAGCTCTTCAAATACTAAGTCTCCAGAGAAGGTAGAGCTATGAGGTATAAGAATTATAAGAAAACTATGCCCCAGCCTGGGTATTTAGTGGCATAATAACCCATAGATAGTAATGCACTACGCATACAAATGCATCCCTCATCCACAGCCAGCTGTTTGATGCCAGCAGTGGGGCTGTCCCCAGCCCCAGCACACCAAACCCGTTAGCCCTGGAGCTGCAGCTCAGCCAGTCCCCTCTAGAACTGCTGCTGCTGCTCCTGTGTTTAGAATGATTTTCGTGAGCAGCCAAATCTGCTCCCCTCTCAGCCCCAGCCCATGAGCTTGCACACAAGTCTTTTTACCCCCTCATCTCAAATACCTCTTTTAAGTCTGGAAAGTTTCGCTGCTTCCTGACATTTATAAAGATGTATTCTGAGCAAATGTTAGGAGATAGCCCCTTTCAACATCAGAAGGCTAGAACTACCCCCCACCACCCCCAAGTCAAATGGGAAGATTTCCTCCCATTTTAAACAACAACAGAACAAAACCAATAAAAGCAAAAGCTGCTGCACTCCCAAAGCTCACTTTATAGAGATACCTCCCCTTGACAATGTCATCTCTCTCCCTCCACTTCTGCCTGTGCATGTGTGTTTCCTATAGACGGGGTTTGGATAATGCAGCAGGATTCTCTCCCCGGCTCTGATGAGGGTACCATGTGGAGGAGAGGTCATTAGCCATGCTGCTATTTGGTCTCCATCTCATACTCCAAAATATTACAGCTATGTTTTTATACAACTGCACACTCCCAGCGCTTTGTTCCCTTTGCTTTTCAGCTGGAAACTCTTTTTTTTTTTTTTTTTTTTTTCTCCCAAGCTTCCAGGAAAATAAAAAAGTAGCTTAAAGGGCATTTTAAACAAAGCTTCTGCACCTGTGATCTCGAGGGAAGGGGAGCTTTGCCCCGGTTTGAAGGCGCACCGCTCGTAGAGACGCGTGCCTGTTGGTATGCGGGTGTTGCACAAGCTCTGCCCGGGCTGTTTAATCTATTCATGACACTTCTGTCTCCGGCGATACAAACCAGCGATGCTAAAGTCTGACAATTTTAAGCTCAATCAAAATCTATGATTTTTACTTAGGTTTTGCAGGGGTGCCCATTTTTAAATTCCACTTTACTTTTTGGAGGAAGTGGTGTAGGACAAAAAAAAAAAAAAAAAAAGAAAGAAAAAAGGCAGACAAGAGAGACGGGGGATATTCGCAATGCCACTTAGAGGTGGGGGAGACGGCACCTAAAGCTACTTAAAAATAACCCTGTGCAATTCCTTGAAATTCTGGGTTCTCCCTGCCTCGCAGCCCAAATATTCCACACCTTAACCTACGGCCTGAGGGGCTCTTCCCCTCAGCCGTAGCTTTTTACAGCCAAGCGACTTTTGTCTCCCGGGTTTTAAACTGTTCCTCCTCCCTCCCTCCGTCAGTCCCTCCCGAGCCAGGGGCACTCGGCAGCGGCTGCGGGGCACCCCCCCCCCCATCCCCGAGGGGCGAACAAAGCCGGGAGGCCAAGCGGGCACTTACCTGGGCTTGCAGGCAGAGGACGAACAAGTGCATTAACCTGGGAGGGGGAGAGAGAAAGCAGTAGAGAGGTGTGAACCGGGGGATGCAGCGGGCCCTAGGCGGGAGGGCTGGGGCTGCCAGTACTCACACGTAACTGAAGAGCGAGGAGCAGGGGTCCATCGCGGTGCCGGTGCGGGGCCGGGAGCCCGGGGCTCGGCGGCGACAGGGGGAGACCGCCCGGGGGGAAAGGTGCGGCGCTGCCTCGGCTCCTCGACTTCTCTCGCCCAGCCGGCGCGTCCTCGCCCCGAGGAAAGGAGGGCACAAGCGGCTACAGAGGGGAAAGGCCCCCGCCGGCCCGCCCGCTCGCCCGCCCAGCCCCCGGGGCGCACGGCCGGCGGCCCCCCGCCGCGGGGAGCCCCCCGCCCCGCTCTGCGGCCCCGCTGCCGCCCCGAGAGGCGGCCAGGCCGGCCCGCAGCCCCGACGGCGGGGGCGGGGGCAGCCGGGGGGCGGCCACCGCTGCAGGGGGAAGCCCGAAGCCCGGCCGGACCGCCGCCCCAGCTCCCCTTTCCAGCCCAGCGGTACCTGCTGAGGCAGAGGGGGCGGCGGGCCAGGTATCGCTGAGACTGGGGCTAGCACTAAGGGTCGGACTCCGCGGGCAGCCGCCGGCGGGACACCCTGCCCGCCCCGTGCCTCAGTTTCCCCATCTGTAAAACGGGGTTTAAGGGCAAGAGGGAGGGGGCGTTGCGGCCGTGGTTTCCCTGCTGGGGGCTCGCCCCTCTGTGGGCGCGATGTGGATTGGGACCGGGCGGGCGAGCCCTCCCGGGACGTGCCAGACATTAAAAGGATTACCAGGGAGATGGAAAGGGACGGAGTTTCGAGAAGGAGAGAGGCTGAGCAAATACCGCAGCCAGGGTCGGGGGCAGGCAGCGGGACATTCCCCCCCCCGAGCATCCCCGCCGGGCGCTTACCTGGTAGGGCGGGCGGGCGCCTTCAGGGCCGGCGGTGCGGGGCCATGGGGCCGGGCGGTGGCGACGGGACGGGGCTCAGCCCCGCAGCCCGGGAAGGGTCGCCGAGGGCTGCATTGTTCCGGCGAGCCCCGGCGCTCCCGGCCCCGCCACCTGTTGCGCACCAGGGCGGGGGCTGCGGCGGGGCTGCGGCGGGCGGCCCCCGGGGCCGGTACCTGGCCGGGGCCGGCGCCGCCTGCTCGGCGCTGAGTGACAGCTGCTAATTTGCCGTCCGTGCCCCGCTGCTGGTCCCCGCGCTCCCCGCGCCCTCCTTTATCTTATCAGAGCCCATAATTACAATTGCTATTTTGTTTCCTCGAATCAGCAATCAGCGCTATCTGCCGCCGCTGGAGAGGCAGCTCCTGTCAGCCGGCCTCTGAGTGACAGAGCGCCGGGCTGCACCACCGCACACGGCCCCGCACACGCCTGTACAGCCCCTTCGCACACACATACACACGCATAAAGCCTCATGCACACCCGGTGCACACCCTTCCATGCACGCACACTTTGCACACACATACAGCCTTTCCCATGCAGCCCCCTCCTTGCTGCTCACACCCCATACACGCACAGCCTCCCTGCACACGTGCAACCCTGTACACACACACTGACACCCAGCTCACGCATGCTTTCTTCCCTTTGCTCAGGCACCCAGGAACCCCAGATGCATGTGTCCCTGCACCTCTCCCCGCCACACACTCAGTGTTTCACCCCAAAACGCTGCCTACAGTCACCTCTAAGAATGGAGTTTCCAGGTGTCTCACCTGGTCTTGCCCAGCATTGTTGCTGCCATGGGGTGCTGCAGGTGGGCAGGGCAGCCTGGTCCTCTAAGGCTCAAGGAGGAAAATAGCCCCTGCATCAGTTTCCTCAGACAGGGCAGGCAACTGCCTCATCTGGCCAAAATTTTCCACAAAATCAGCCACTTGTGAATTTTCCTTCAGTTTTCTCTTGGTGCAGAATGCTGGAAGGGTGTTTCTGAAGGGTTTTCCTACATATAGAAAAAAGTCCTTGGCCAAGCCTGTGCTTAACTAGAAGACTTCAGGAGCACCACAAGAACGGGTACTGAAGGGGCTCAGCTGAAGCAGAAGTGAGTTTCCATGGGCAGCACACACTCATGCACTCAGCTTCTTGGTCCAGCACATGCTCAGGAGAAAAACTCTCCATGCCAAGCTGTGCAAAGAGCTGATGAGCCACAGCACGGTGAGGCAGCTCCTTATACCTGCCTCTCGTAGCTGCCTAAGGAAAACCAGGAAAAACTAGAGCAGACAGCATAAGATATTCCCGATGCTCTACATTCAGACAATCCTTGCTTTTTTATATGTCTAAAATCCAAGGGATTCAGGCACTGTCTCTTTCCTAGATGCTGCTCTTGCTCAACTCTGCTTTACCTCCAGGGAGCACAAGGTCGGGCTGGGTCCTGTCCTGCACACCACACACCATGTTCAACAGCACTGTGTCCAGAACAACCCGGGCTGCCTTAAACCAGAAGATTTATGGTGCCCTGTACGGGGTCAGAGGCAGCCGTGAGCTGACAGCCCGCGTGCCCCCTGCCCTCGGCAAACAGGCTCAAGTGCCAGTCATGGCTATAAAATCAAGCCGATGCGGGATCACCCAGGCGCAGCCACACTTTGCCTGACAGCAGATGACAGACGATGTTCCTGCAAGCCATCCTCAGACCCACAGCTGAAGCCTCCACAGCCCCTCTCCTACACCACCTTTGGGCAGAACGGAGACACAAGTGGGTTGGCGAGGGCAGCATCATGGCTGCCAGGCTTGTCCCACCTCTGCTGCTGCCTCAGCTCATGGCCATGATCTGCTCCTTGCAAGGAAGTTGAGTGCCTGCACAGAGACATTTGCTGCCTTCTCTTGGTGCTTCCCAGCCCACCATGGGGTCACCCATGTTTGCATGAAAAGTAACACCACAGATGCACACAATTCAAGTACAAAAACAAAAGCCTTTTTGGAAAGCCTCTCCTGTGCAAGGCAGCATAAGGGAAATCAGCTCCTTTGCAGGCCATCTGAGCTAAGCCCCCTAGTCCACACGGTGAGGGCCCCTTCCATCCCCAGGCACTGAGGCTAAATGGCTTGTCTGGCTCTCCTGCGGAGAAGAGAAACCTCAGACCTGCACTCCTGAGACCAGCTAGGCCCCAGGCCAAGCTGCTACAGAGCTGGTGGAAGAAATCCCCTCCACGCAGAAAGACTTGAGGACCTGCTGTAGCCCCAGCACTCCAAGCAGCTGTCAGCATGTGATCCCATCAGGTGCCATCCTGGTGTCCCACCGCTCCATTGACCTGATCTGCAGAGTTGGGACCATGTTTAGGCTGGGCAGGCACAGGAGTGTTTCCCTCAGAGAACAGCTCGTGTATTTTTTGTTCTTCAAGGATGTGAAAATGCTGCAGATGAAGCATTGAACACCAGAGATGTGAGCTGCAGCCCTCTCACCCCTTTTCCCATAAAGTTGAGGGTACCCAGGCATAGCTGCAGGGCTGCAGCACAAAGAAGCAGGAGCCAAGAGAGGGGGCAGCTTCTGGAGCAGCCTAGACTGCAGTCTGGCAGTGGGCAGATCAGGAGAGGATTTGAGGAGATGGAGGGGGCAGCAGGTGAGGGACTATGAGACCCTGGGAGGGTGCTGCCTCTACCACTGTACAGCAGAGACTGGGAAAAGTGCAGGGGGTGCTGCAGGGGTCTCTCCCCATTCCCCCTGTAACACTCAGCACTACATCTTCCTCCCCCCACCCCAGCACTATCCCTGCTTTCTCCCAGGATGTCCCTTTACACATCTGCAGGTCCCAGCTTCAGCTTCCAGCCTGCTTCTTTTCTAGGGCATCATCCCTGTCTGGCCCAGTCCAGGTCAGAAGTGGTCCGCAGACACTCCTTCTGTAGGGTGAGGAACGGCAGAGCAAGCCCCTGGTCCCCACAAGAGGTCAAAGCCAGCAAGATGTAGCTGCTACCAGCTTCTCCCTGAACAACAGTCTAAAACCTCCCCCCTAGCATCACCTAGTTCAGAGCAATGGCAGAGCCAAAAAAAGCAATACCAGCCATGGCTTTAGGGTCAACCAGTCCAAACTGGGTTGAGTGGAGACAAGGGTTCCTAGCAAACTGGGAGTTCATACCACAGGAAGGGGCTGGGAGAATTTGGGGTGAGGGACAGCCAGCAAAACACCTGCAGCATGTTTGGCTTAAACATCTATTTATCAGAGGAAACTACCAGATAGAGAATCATCACCAGGACATCACTGGTACACTCAGAGAAGGGCCAACAGACATCATCCCCTGCTCCTGCCAAGCCAGGGACATAGACAGGACCACAGCACTAATCCCAAGTGATGGAGAAGAGCAGCACCTGCAATGGCACACTGCAAAACTGAGCTGGCTGGAGAGCAAGGAGACCTCTCTGCAGGCACAGAGGGTCTGTAGAGCAGTTGCTTTTGAAAGGGGATAGACGGTGTGGGCTGGCATGGGACTGAGGGCTAGCCAAAGGCCAGGGCATACAAATACAAGGACACTGGACCTCAGGCAGCACTGCCCTGCACCTGAAAGTCTCCCTCCCCTCCAACATCATATGATAGAGAGGCATAAGTGAAACCAGGATCCTGTAACACAGCTATGCCTGAAGGATGGTTAGCCATAAACCAGTTTTTGCCACCCCAAAATAAACACGTGGAAGCTTCTCAGCAGAGCTACAAGTGATGCTAGCCTGCTCCACCCTCACCCTTCCTGGCCCAGCACCCCCAGGCCTGTCCACTGATCCTTCACAAAGGGACCACAGCATTAATGGGGCATTTCAGAGCCAACAGCAGCTTGTCCATGGCTGAGTGGCACAGAGCAGCCTGGGGCGATCCCACCATTCGCCATTAACCTGAACTCCCCCCCTCTACAAAGGGAAGGAACTTGGCCAAACCCCACCGGGATGTGTTACATGGGAATGACCTTGTCTTCCCTACCCACAGCACCAAGGCAGCCCCAGGGCAAATGAGGAGCAGGGAGGGGAGACAGCCTGCTCACAATTAATTCTCTCTATTGAATTACTAGCAGCAGGGTTGAGGTACATTTTGTGCACAGTGGGAACGCTAGACCAGGAGACTACCCCTGTGTTCTGGTCACAGTCCCCTGGAGCTGTGGCCACCCGTCTGAAGGACCAACCTGGGTGAGGTGGCCCTGTTAGGTCCCTCTTTAGCAATCTGCTCTCACAGCTTCATCTCAGGGAACTAGGATCCCTCCTCTGTCCTTTGGAGACCATTTCATCACCTCCTGTCCCTCCTGCCCATCAACTTTCTAGAAATGTGGCTTTTGTTTCCATAATTTCCAATTGTGCTCCTGGATGTGCTGGTGTCAATATTGGCTCCACCCTCCTCCAGTGGCCATGTGCTGACTCCCAGGCAGCAATGCTCCAGGGAATCAGAGGAGTCAAAGCTGGGCTTTGCTTTCTATCACCAACCACATAAGCATAGCAGGGGCAACTTTGGGTGGCTCGGCCTAGGGCAGTCTCACTCCTGGTCCCCAGGCAGAGCAGGAGTTCATCCAGGGTGGTCCATGGATGCACAGAGGGATTTCCCCTTGGTATTAAGCGTCAGCCTCACAGCTGCATTTGGCTCTCTGACACAAGCACTTCTCTCATCTGTGGTATCCACACCCAGTCTGTGAGGAGGGCTTGGAGGTGAGCCAGGTGCATGGGTAAAGATCTGGTAGAGCTGAGTGATGCCAGAAGCCTTGTGGAGAGCACTGAAGAGGAGATACATGCCCAGGACACATCCATCTGCAAGGAGATAACTGGGATGGTTCTGCAGTCACACAGCTTGGGAAGGGGTCCCCACAGAGTCCCACAGCTAGGATTGAGCTAGACAAGCCAGAAAGAAAGACTGAAGGCTCCCACCAAGGACAGTTCACAAGGATGCAGCTTAGAGAGAAGGTGGCATCTCCAGCCTGGAGGGATTTAAACCCAAGGATGGGCATTCTTGTCCAAATCTGTTCTGCATCTAACAGGGGTCAGTAAATGAGCAGCCTGACCAGAAATAGCCCTAACATATGCATGTGGAAGAGGTGACACACATGGACATGAGGATGAGGATCTGCGTGCTCGTGGCATTTAAGCAACTCCACTTCATTCCTGTCCCCACTGTGCAGACCAAACAGCATCTCCAGGAGCTAGTCCCAAGACATTCCTGGGTGGCACAACTTCCCCAGCATCATAGCCCCAGCCCAAGCAGCAGCACCATCCCCAGTCTCCAGCCACACACCATGCAGCAGGGCTGGGAAGGGGGGATGAAAGCCAGGTAGGGTGGGAGGGGGCTCCGCTGGCCACCCAGGAAGGTGGGAGCCATCACTCAGTGCTGGGGGTCACTGTCTCCTCTGTGGGACAGGCTCAGAGGCTCCTTCAGGGCCACGAGGAGCTGAGACAGATGCAAAATGCTGGCCCTTTGCTGCCCAGCTCCAGCCTTGGCTCCTAGCCAGTTGAGCCAGGGAATTGGGCTTTGGTTTGGTTCCTCTTAGAAAGAGGACTTCTGCGCCCAGCCTGTGGGGGGGTTAAGCCTAAAACTAACAGCAGTGCTTGGGGGGGGCGGGGGGCTGCCTGTTGGCTGTAACACTACCTTCATTTGTTTGCTTATAGCATCCACCCAAAATGCCCGTGTGTGTCTCTGGGCCCCTGTGTCAGTGGCAGCTGAACTGCTGACCCCAGGAGTTTGCAAAACACCAGGGTTATGGCCCCTTTGACATCCCAGCCCCGCAGAGCCACAGCTTGTCCTGACTCTGGCCCCAGGGACCCAGCCCCTGGGGCACCCCACATGACCCTGAGAGAGACGGGAGGACAGGGAGAGGTATCAGGGCCAGCAAGAGTGAACCCCAAAGAAGTGGCAAGATGGGCACATGCCCCATGGCACCTGCTGCTCCCACAGCTTGGCCACAGCCCCTCACTTTGTTTGCCAGCCCTGCCCTAAATCCCCATGCTAGCCCTTATCCAAGCCCAGCCCTCCAGCTCCTATCAGCCCTACAGTCCACACCCCACACTGGCATGGGGGCTGGCACAGGAACTGTGCCCCTCTCCAGCTCCCATGCCCAAGGCAATGTCTGGTCTCTGTGCCACTCTGCACACCTCTGTGTTACAGGAAGGCAGGTAACATATGGTCACAGGTAAAACCTCAGCCAGAGCCTGGAGATAGCTTGTAACTGGTTTCTCCCAGGCATCAGCTGCGGTAGGGGACTCCACACCATACTGGAGCATGGCCATGGCACGCAAAAGATGCCCAAGCTTCCATCACAGTGCAGACACCATCTCCAGGGTTTTCAGGGATGGGTCAGGCAGGGCTGCAGGGAGCCAGCCTAGGCACAGGAGCAAGCACCCAGGGAGTTCAGATGGGGTTTGAGAGCTCTCCAATGACTTTGCTCCTACTTTTTCTGCAGGAGTCAAAATCCCATCTCCCAAGGCCCAGTCACACCATCAGACCATGCTGTCTTTCCCCTTGAGCTGAGCACCAGGAGATCTAGCAGGACAGACCTGCTACAGACAAGATCCCTGTCCCCTGCGCTCACTTCATCCTCTGCTCAGTCAATTAGCAGCAACCCTTCCTACCCAGCTCCCAAAACCTTGTGCACTGCACCTCAAGGGTCTCCACACCCCTCAAAAGCAGGGAATGGAGACATATAGAGAGTATGAGGTGTCCAAAGCCCCTGTGCAGAGCCATCACCAGCAAGGACACCAGAGGCCAAATCCTGCCCAGACAGCCTAGGTCTCTGACACTTGTGGGGCTGGGAAGGGGGGACTGCAAGGTCCCTGCACTCCCTGCAGTGAGGCATCTATGTGGGAGGGTACCTCTAGCGGATCCCAAATCCCTTTGGGGCACAGCCCAGACACTCTGGGCAGACCCTGTCCCCCTACCTACCACCAGCCCTGGCAGGGATTTGAAGCAAGCAGTGATGGTCCTGCCAGCATCAGGGACAGCCCAGCCCAGAGCGATTAGATTTGCACCTCAGAGGGGTCGAAGGCCAGGACACTTGTGACCTCCAGGTATCTCAGCTGCAGCCATAGAGCACAGAGCTGCTAATGCTGCCCTGACTGAGGTAGGCTGAGCTGTGGTTGCAGGAGAGGACAGTGCAGGATGGCTGTGATGGACCCTTGTGCATGCTGTCTTGCATGGGTCTCTCTACAACAGCCCAACCATGTTCACTTTTAGCACCTGCTTTATCTGTTGATGAGTTTAAACCCAACTCATGGCGCAACCCCTGCCCTGGTGTCATTCCACACTCCTCCAGCACTTTCTGCTGTGCCCCCAGCTGCAGCCCAAAAAGCCACAGATGTTGCAGCATCACCTACATGGAAACAGCCCCCTCTTGTATTCTGGGCAGCACTGTGGAGCTGGGGCCACACGTCCCCAGTGCAAGCAGGCACATTGAGCCTTCGAACATCCAGAGCAGAGCCCAGATGTAGGCAATGTCCTGTGCCAGGATGTGCAGGCTGGGGGCAGCCATGATAAATCAGCTACTGGCACCTGCCGTGGAGCCAAGCGCCAGAGGAGCCTCTTCTCCTCCTGCAGAGCAGGTGGTGGGGTGAAGACCCACACATGCAGGCTCCCAGCCAGCTCAAGGCACACTGGAGAGGACCCAGCACATGACTGAGCACCACTGAGCAGGAGTTGATCCCAGACCTGAATTTCAGATTCTCCAGCAGACAGGGCTGTTCCCACACAGTGCACCAGTGGCATTTCTCTCTGCAAGGTGTGTTGGCAGGAAGAATGACGGAACTACTGGGATCCCGGCCCTTCCAGATCCTGCTGCTTCCCCTCTTGGTTGCAACATGTGCAACACCAGCTCAGGTCTGCCAGAACCAGCCCTGTGCTTTAGACTGCCAGTGGCTCTGTGAGGCAATACCAGAGGTACCTGTGCCCACTACATGTCAGGACAGAACAGGGATAGCACAGTCAGCTAACACTGCAGAGAACAGAACACTCATCACACCCACCACCAGGCTGGTCCTGGCTGGTGGTGGCTCTGATGGCCCTTTTCCTGGCTCCTGCTGCCACCAATGTCCATGTGCCACATGGCTCTCTGCCCCAACTCGCAGAGCCACTGCACTCTGAGGTAAGAGGGGATGCTGCATCTCCAAGGGTGTCCCACTGGCTTCCTCTGTAGCCCAAGCAGCCAAACCTCAGAAAAAAAGCATTACTCCAGTTCAGTGTGGGAATCAGCAACAGAGAGCTCATGGAGCAGGGGACCAGCCCCACCTACAGCATGGTTACAGCTGCGCCTCTCAGCCACCCTGGGGCCAAGTTCTCAGCCACAGAGAGTTGAAACCCAGCAAGAAAACTATTGGAGCAGGACCAGATGGGACATTACAAGGAAAACTGCTGCCTAGCCTCACTCAGTAGAGTAGCTCCACATCCTGCTCCTCCATCCATGAGAAAGGAACTCAAACTGCACCTCTGAAACCAGAGCATCCTCTGGGAGCTGCTGGCCCAGCCCAGCTGCCCAGTTGGAAGCAGGCAGCCAAGCCCCAGCCCAGTGGGCCTGCACCTGAGCAAGCACCCTGCAGCAAGCAGTTTGAGCCCCTCACCAGGTGCAGCAGGCTGGTTTGGGAAGACCACAGAAAGTGTGTCAGTGTGGGTACATGGCCATGATACTCATGCATGGTGACCTTGACGTCGAGCCATGCTATGGCCACGTTTCTCTGCTGCGTCACTGAGCTAGGATCATGCTTCCCCAGGGCTGCCAGAGTGAGGAGAGAGCCTCCCCCAGCACTGTCAGCCTACAGGGCCTCAAAACACAGCAGACACGTGAGGGATATTCAGAGCTAAACCACCTTCCAGAGCAACCCTTTAATCCATCTCTTGGGTTGGGCATCATTTAGCTCCCTGTGTGCCATCACCTCCACCACCCCCTGATGAGCACCACACTCTAACATTCATCTCTATCACGGGGAGACCATATATGTATGTAGATACACAACAACTTAATTTTTCTTCCTACTCTATGCAAAACAAGGCAGTCCTCACACCAAGAGCCCCACGCTTCACTCCCCATGCAGAGAGAGCCTCCTGCTCACCCTCCCAGACCCCCCCTCCCCGAGCAGCCCCCAGCCTGGCTGTGCCCAAGCTCACCTGCTCTTAGACAGCCCTGTTTGTTTGCCCAAGGTATTTGCAGCCAGGGGCACCTGCTTTGATACCATCAGCTCCTCGAAGGAAGCTGCTCACCTAGCGTGACCCCTGTAATCCCATCTTTCCCCATTAAGCACTGTGTGTGAGCACATCCCGCCTCCCACCCTCCTGCCATCTCAGCATTTATCTCCCTCTCCCCAAACTGAGTGCATCAAGGCTGTAATATTGCTAGGGAGGGGGGAGCAAACCTCCCTAAGTTACTCAGAAAGTGTCCTGGCAGTGCCAACACCCCCCAGCCCCTCCATTGCCCCATCTGGTACTAGGGTTTTCCTTCTCCCCTGGCATCACCCTGCAGCAGTGCTGGGAACCAGACAGCACTCATGGCAAGGCCTTGCACTGGGCTGGTCCTGGAGTGGCATGGATGAGCTTTGTTTCTTCAAGCCTACTGCCAGCAGCACCCCATCCCCCATGAGGCCACCTTTTACCCCCAGCAGGACTGTCCCTCCTGCCACAGCCTGGACTCCTCCTAAGGGACACCCCAGTCTACCCTTCCAGGAGTACCTTGTAGAAAATGATCTATTGGCTCTTATCTCCCCTGAGCCAAGCTACTCCTCCATGGAGAGCAAGCAGGACTGAGGGCCAGCATGTAAATTAGCTCTGACCTCTTCTGTGTGCACACAGCCATTGAGGTCTATGAGGTCCTGTGTGTGCCAGCCCTAGCAGGGGCTAGGCACCATCCCAGTACCAGCACAGCCACAGCTCCATTCACTACCCACAACTCCCACCCTGTGCCATCAGCACAAGGCACTGGTGCATGGTGCCCTGACAACAACTCTCAGACACATCCAGCCCTCGGGAAGGATGCTCCCTCATCTCTTCACTCAGTAAGGCTGCCAAATCACTCTGATTCCCACAGATATCCCCAGCGCAATGAGATTTGCTGGAGGAATCTCACAGTGCTCATGGGCACAGACCGCCAGCCCAGGCACCTTATTGCCCTGGGATTGCAGGAGGAACTATACTTCCCTGGGGACACAACCTCTCCCAGCCGGCACCCATCCTCCTCCTGGGGCCAGTCCCAAGCACCTTGCTCCACACAGGGAGCCCAGAACAGAAGCAGGGTGCTGGATGCTCTTTGCACCTATGGCTGCCCAAACCCGAAGAGCCTGGACATACCCTGGTTCAAGCCTTCAGGGTCCCGGCTGGAAGAGGCATCCAGGCAGGGAGAGGCAAAGAGAAGAGGCCAGAGGCTGGCTGGACCCCGGTGCCCTCAGACAGGCTGGGCGGGAGCCGGGCCACAGAGCCACCACGCTGCCCGCCTGCCACCTAGTGGTACCGGCCCCCGCCGCCTCCCGGTACCGGGGTGCCATGCACAAACCAAAGGATTCTTCTCCCCAAGGCCAGCCCCGCTCTGTCCTCTGGTGCCGCCCAGGCAGGCACAGTCCCATGCCAGGCAGGGGCTTTGGATGACTATGGTCCTTTCCTTCTTCGCTGCAAGTGGGATCAAAGCTACTCTCCGTGCTCGCTAAGGGGAGCTGAGAAAAGGCTGTCTGGAGCTAGAAGGAAACAGCAAAGATGTGAGATGCAGAAGGAAACTACACAAGCCTCAGAAGAGAGAAGCAGGCCCACTTACAATCCAGGATGGAGCCAGTGTCACAGACAAGGATGGCTGGGACAAGGATCAATCCATAAAGACAGGGATGCAAGATCGGATGCAGGGAAACCATCAGAGAAACATTAAAGGACAGTACCACCCCCTGGGGGTGAGCAGTGCCACCTGACTAAAGGACAGAAAGGATCAAACCCTCACCAGATACCCAAAAATGTCAGGGAACAGAACTCCCCAAAGGTCAGAGCTCAAACCTGCCCCACACCCTGCAAGCACTGGCATTTCATGCTTCTACAGGATGCTGCTGGGCTAAGAGCAGGGCGCAAGTGAGGATCTTGCTGTGACAATGCCCAGCATCCAGGACAATGTGGCCCAAACCAGAGGGGTGTTGCTAACAGCTGGGTTACTTTTGTTAGCACACATGAATCTGTGTCCATGTCCTGTTCAGCCACCGGCAAGTCCACCCCTTCCCTTGGCAGCCTGCACGCAGTGATGAGCTGGCAGACAGGGCACGAGCACACAGAACCCACAGGGCAGTGACAGAAGTCCCCCCGGTCCCTCCTGGGAGCTCCACAGTGTTGTCAAAGGAAGCACATGTCAATGACTGGACACAGAGGAGCATCTCCCACAGCAGTGCACGAGGGATGAACCAGTCAGTAGTGACCCCCCCCCCCAGTCCAGATGTGACACCTGAGAGACCTTTATTCAGAGTGTAAAAATGGTTCTTTATAAAGCAGATCGATCCAGAACCGCCTCCCAAATCACAGACAGACCATGAGTTCCCACCCCACTATAAATGCAGTTGAGGATGCAGTCTAGGCCCCAATTTAACATTTCTAAGTGTATAAAAAACCAAACAAATTGTGAGTAAAGAAAAGCAAACAGAACAGAATCAGTGAAATTTCCCATCTCACTGCTGGCTTTACACCCATCTGCTGGGGAAGGGGCCAGGACTGGGTATTTCAGAGAGAGGGAGAGGGAGGGCACAGATCAGAGGTCCAGGACAGCAAAAAGGCACAGGGCAAGGTCACCTTCTCCATCCGTGACCCCCAGCACAGGGACGGGGGAGAAGGGATACACCAGCAGCATTCATCCAGTTTTGGGATCAACCTCCCAGGGCTGTGGAAAAGACGACACCCCAGTGCTGGGAGCATCCCCTGCTCCCCAGAAAGTTACAATTGAAAACAAACAAACAAAACAAAACAAAGCAAAAAAAAAAAAAAAACAAACAAAAAAAAAACAACACAACCCCCCCCCAAAAAACCCCAACCCCCAAAACCAAAACCAACCAAAAAAACCAAAACCAAAAAAAAA
>JANIJG010008878.1:70220-83489 GCA_024611175.1 Megaceryle torquata | reverse complement strand
GGAGAATCACCTCTCTTGACCTGCTGGCTACGCTTCTCTTGATACATCCCAGGATGCAGTTGGCCTTCTGGGCTGCACAAGCACACTGACAGCTCATGTTGAGCTTCTCATCTATCAATACTCCCAAATCCTTCTCTTCAAGGCTACTCTCAGCCCACTCTGTGCCCAGTCTGTATTTGTGTCTAGGACTGGCCTGTCCCAGGTGAAGGACCTTGCATTTTGACTTTTTGAAGCTCATGCAGTTGCACTGGCCCATTTCTCAAGCCTATCAAAGTCCCTCTGGATGGCATCTCTTCCCTCAAGTGAGCCCACGGCACCACACAGCTTGGTGTCATCGGCAAACTTACTGAGGGTGCACTCAGTGCTGTCGTCCGTGATGCTGACAATGATGTTGAACAGCACTGGACCCAGAACAGAGCCCTGAGGCTCTGTAACTAATAATAGTTAGTTCTAGGTTTCCATTGCATCTGTGTGGACTTTGCATAACTAATAGTGCTCCTATCAGCAAAGGACCTTTAGGGAGGTTGAAACCATCCTATATTTATACACTCTGCTCTGTACCTGGTGCAGAACAAGTGGAATAGGCACATGTGCTGTCTGATCTTCTGTGCATGAGAGCACACATCTTGTAGAACCACAGCTACTGCTGAAAAAATGGCTTTTCTTCTGTAGTCATACTGGCTGTTGGCTTGGATCGGTTTCAGCAGTGTTTGGGGAACCAAACACAAAGCCCTTAGAAATCCCATTCTTTGCTGTTAATACAAGCATACATGTCCATACAGTGTTTCAGTGTTTTGCAGACGTGGGCACAGTATACCAATGTTATTTATTCAAGTGCTAGGTTTATGTACATGTTTAGGCAAAGGCCTGTGAATCATCACATATGCACCTTTCCACAAAGTAGTGTTATCTGAACGGAAAACATGCCATTTGAAGAAAGGATGTCATAATAAGGATTGATCTTCAGATTTCTCATTATTCTGAATGTTATTTTGATGCTCAACATCACAGGTAAAATTGTTTTTGAGGGGGTTAAAAGCTCAGCAGTTATCTACCTGTGTCTCAGGTTTTGTTACTAGTTGAAACCACAATCTGTAGTTAAAGCTAGAATGAAGTCAGCTGCTGAACTCAGCATACTCTGGTGTTAGTATTATATTAGGAAGTAAACCATGAATATCTGCAATCTATTAAAAAAAAAAAATGCTATGAAAACTCTGCAGGCCTCTGAAAGATACCTGCTTAAAGATCTTAAGTGTTGGGTTTCTGCTAGTTGTTTGTATTCCTTAAGCTATTTAACTGAAGATGTAACAACATAAAACAAACCAAACAAACAAACAAAAACCAACAACAAGAAGACAAAAAAACGCAAACAAACCAACAAACCTGAGTGAGAGTAAGTAGAGAGTAAAAGCTTTTAATAGGTTTCTTGTAAAATTAGCTTGGATACACTCACTCTGAATATTTTATTTTTTTTTTAACACATCAAGACCATAGTTTAAACAATTATTCAGAGTTTAAATTGATCTTAAATTAAATTAGTTATTTTTGGTATGTCCTAAGAATATATTTGTATATGCTAAGAATACACTTACATAGAAAAATGGCCTTATATGCAGTAAATTGCATGTGGGGTAAAAAAAACCCATTATATTCAGATGTCCTCCAAATAGCTGACTTTAACCAGGGGTATTTTTAAGTATTACTCTTTAGGACTTTAAGTATGTAGCTGTCAGACAATATCTGTTGCAACCAAAACTGCTTCATAAAACACAGTAGGTAAGAGGGGGAGCAATAGTAGCTCTAGCTTACAGGCTTAGTCTTGATGAATTAAATGTGATGTCTGATTAATTCTTTTGAATAAATTAAAGAACTGAAGCTGTAGATAGTAAAGGAAGATATTTTACACTAATTGTATGCATTTTTGTACAATGCCACCTTCTCTATTCTTTTTGCTCACTTGTCACACGAGAAGGGATGCTGTTTTGCTCACTCTGGGGTTGGGTATTGTGAGCCCCTGCTTTGTTTGTCCATCCCACATGACACTGGCTGTGTCAGTCTTCATCTGGAAGTCTGGTTTTCTCTACATAGGTATGCTGCTGTTCTCATGTTATGTCTTCCACTTGCAGAAAAAGCACATGCTTATATAAACAGAATATGATGGGTGAATAAGACATGGAAGGCAAAGTATTGGTGTATGGTTTTGGTAGTTACCTGATTCTTACCGTTCCTTTTGAACAAATTAATAGAATGTAACCAAAGAAATCTAACATGCCATAGTACATTGTTGTGTGGTAAAGACTTTCATGAAAAGAGCTGATAGGTACTAGTAGCTTCTCAAAGCCTCTCTTTGCTTTCATCCACGCAAATCTCAGTAGTACTCTTGCACCCTCATCAGTTTCCTGTGCTAACTCTCATCAGTGTTATTTGCACCAGACCCATTATAACATTAGCTTATGTATCTGTATCAAAAAAAAAAAAATTCAGACATTTAAAAAAATCTTCTACTGTTTCCATCCTGGTGGATACACAACAGTCTATATTTTATAATAATCACCAGTCTGTATTCATCTTCCAGCTCTCTAGCTCACACTTGTCTCACACTTGCATTTGCCAGTACTTCTTGCTCTCTGTTTGGGACAGTGTGTCTATGCTGATTTGCCTGGCATCCTGTTTGTTCATTCAGAACAGTTAGGTGTTGTCTTTAAAATACATTTCTTTCAGCAATCACTTGCATTCTGAGAAGTATCATGTCTTGTCACCACTGGAAATAACAAGAATGGAAAAGTGCATCTGTGCTACAAAGCACTGTGTAAATTATTTTGTGGAATAAGTTAGTGTATTCCTCTTTGTAAAGATTTACAAGCCAAAAATATCAGCCAGGTCTCATACAAAGCTAAGTACAAAGCTCATTTGGAAGTGTTTCAGGTAATCTTTTGTAAAGAGCAATATTTAATGCAAAAAAAAAAGAAAAGATTGGAAAGCTGTACAAACTAGAAATACTAATTTGTAAAGGATTCATCAATACCTGTGAGCAGTCGTTTTGAAATCTTGTCTACAGAAATTACTTAACCTGACATTACACAGAAATGCTGAAGAAGGCAATTTGGGGTTTTCTTTTGGTTTTACTTCAGGTAAAGATTCATACAGCCATTGCTGGACTGGACAAACAAAGCAAGGGCTCACAATACCCAACCCCAGAATGACCAAGACATCTCTTCTTGAGTGACAATTGAAACAACAAGAACAGAGAAGGTGGCATTGTACAAAAACAAAACAAAACAAAACAACACCAAACAAACAAACAAAACAAACAAACAAAAAAAAGAAACAAAAAAACCCCCATGAACAACTCAGTTACATAATCCTGATAAACATAACATGTACTTAATTGATCTGTTGCAAATTTTAACATTGCACATACAGACTTTGGTTTCAGTGGCACATAAAAGTCAGATGGCAGTGAAATATTTAGCTTCAGAGAACTAGAATTGAAGAGCATTAAGGCTGATGATGTTGTTTAACCTCAGCTGGTGTTCCTGGGAATTGCCTTGTGCATAGGCTAATCCAGACCACAGTGTATCACCATCCCTTCCCATCAGCTGAGACACTTTCATCCCCCTCCCTGTTGTGTAATGGGGATTCTGTATGGAATAAAAAAAATATGAGGCATAGGTGTTTTAAGAGCAGTGCTTATGAGACACAGGTGTGTTACATGGATCCCTCTAGATGTGGATGAGGTCACTGTTATGAAGAAGTACACGAGCAGGCATATGTGAAGTATCTTTTCAGAAGGATATGAGTTGTCTCTGAAGGAAGAATAAACATTATGAAACTTCTGCTGACAGTTTTGCACGTGGAGCAGCTGTTGTGGTCAGACAAGAGGTCCTTTTTAGCCGAGTGGGGTGTCCGATAAAGTGGTTTCTATCTGATTTTTAAGAAAAGCTTGGAAGTAACTGCTTTACAACAGTGGATTGAGCTAGTTGTTTAAAGATGAAATGGATACCTAACCAGTCCACCCATTCTTACAAATTGCCATACTCAGAACAGGACCAGCAGAAAAGCACATGTAGCAGCACAAGAGGCTGCAGTTTGCAGTCCAGCATACTTACATAAACTAGAGTGGATTTCAATTTACTTTTTAGCATCAGTGGTGATTTAAGCAAATGGTTCCACTCTATGGTTAGTAGATCAACATTTGTGGTTTCTATTTAATTTGCCAGAATTTCCTTTCATTTTCTATTTTCCTTTTTTAGACATGACTTCTTTTACCTCTAATACCATCCTTTTCCTTATTGCAAATGTTGAAAGCTTTTTTTATTTCTTTTAAAGTCTTCTGTAGCAGTATAAATATGCTCTGAGCCTCTAATTATGTTTTTTTTTCTATGCCACCTGCAAGCATTTTACCTTTTTAGCTACACAGTTAATTTTCTTTAAGTTACTCATTTTATGTAGTTTCCCTTTTTAAAACTTAATGCTATATGATGGACTTTTGGATTTTTCTCTTCAAAGATACTTAATTTGTGCATGCTTTGGTCACTGTTATAGGCAGCTTCTCTGTTTTTCATGGAATCAGCAATCAAAATTTACACTCTCCTGCATCTGCTAAACAGTTGTCCAAAAGGCAGATTTTATGATGTCTGAAAAGGTAATCTCAGCATCACAACTCAATGACACTTTCCCAATGTGAATATGGGGAACCCCAGTCTCCCACTATTATTGCATTTTTTATCCATGCAGATTTTGAATGAAGTATTTCTTGTGGTTAATATGTGGATTTGGCAAACCAGGTAATTTTAGCTACATTACATAGGAAAAATTTAGACTAGTGGGATCATCGATGTGACTGTGCAGCCTTTGATTAGATGTAATATTCATGTGTTGTTGTAAATTCTTTTTCCCAATAAAATTGTTCAATAAAACAATGGCTTAAATAGTATTTCATGCATTACATTCTCCAAACACAGCCTGGTAATATAAATGACTACCTGAACTGTATTTGTTTACAACAGATTAATCAGAGTGGGTTGGAAGCCTGTCTGTGTTGGTGAAATTTGGTAATAATATTTTGAATTCAAATGAAAAATACAACTTTCAGCCAGTTTTTTTTCATGTTTAGTAATAGATAGAAATAAATCTGTATTTGTATATTACATTATCTAAGTTTTCCTATACATCTTATGTTTGTGTGTGTTGTGATATGAGGTTCAGTAATAGAACATATAAAAGCTTTCAGCAGGGCCTGGTTCCTCAGTTTACGTATTTATGTATTTAGTAACATCAACTCCACACTGCTCTGCTAATTTACACCAGCTGAGGTTCTGGGCACCAGTCCTTTTATTGTGTCTTGACTTTCCTAGCACATAGGTTAAGCAAGATTTGATAACCATATGGTTAGTGTATTGTGCCAGTAGAATATAACTTAGAAGGTGGAGTGTGGGAAGAGTGGGAATAAATGCATTTTATTGTTATTGTTAGATTTTACTGACTTCAGAATGTGGCATAAATACAATGTCAGCATCTCTATAAAACAAGGCCTCCATGTGGAGTCAAGACATACAAAGAAATATTAGTAAAGAAGTCTTAAGATTACATGGCTTTAAATTATTGTATTTTCTTCTAAGGTTCTCTTAAAAATTTATCAGTCCCAAAGCAAAAAGTTAAAAATGTAATGCCAGCATGTACATGCACATCTAATGTGTCAGACATTTGACACATGTTTGAATCTTTATATTTTGCTTCAGCATCCATGAAAAAGCAGAACACTTTTCACCATTTATGCAAGAGGGGAAGGCAAAAGAGCTTCTCTTAAGAACTCACACCTTTTGTACTTTCTTAATTGAAGGGAGCTGTAAAATAGTTACTGCTGAGTTTCTGATTATGCAAGAACTATCCTAGGTGGATGAGTATTCAGAGAATTTCAGCTTCCTTTGGATATTTTGGTGGTTTGTGTGCAACCTCTTAGGTAGTCTAGTAGGGAAAGAGGGTGAATGATGGTCATCAGGGCAGAAAGTGGATGGAGAACTGAGAGCATTCCAGTGGAAAACTCAACTGTATGAACAGTGTTGGGCATATGATTGTGTCCATCTATTTTCATGTAGTTGTTTCATCTCTTGCATGTAAAAAAGTATTCCTTTTTAATCCTAAAAAAAACATTACTTGCTGAATGACATCTTGTGAGTTAAAGGGAAGAGAAATTATAGTAAATTGGAAAGTATTTTTGTGTGCAAACTTCTTTCTGGAAGTTTCAAAGATCCCAGTTTCATAGGAAGTTTCATAGATCCCAGTTGCAAAGTTCTAGGCTTTAGCAAACTTCATTGTGGAGTTTAAATGAGGGCATATAGTAACATACCACAGTGTCCTTCTTGGGTTGTGGAAAATCACTTCTGTGCTACTTCTGGTTTAGTTATTTATTATTTGCAAGCCAAATAGTCTTTTTTTCTATATTTAGATTACAGACAAGTCATCTAGCAAAAGTATTTTTCTCTGTAGGTATGAACACAATATCCATTTCTTATGTGAATATAAGCAGTAGTGCGTTCATGCCATTATCAAAACTTCCCATTCAAAAGCCACTGCTTAACAATTTATTTAATTTTAGCATTCATCTAGGGTCTGTTAATGCAGATAATCTCAAGTGTTCCTTAGGTGTGGAAAATGATAAAAACACATTGCTGATTTTGTTACATTTTGATTACACACCTAGAAGTAGGAAAAAAAGTAAATTTTAATCTATGTTGGGCATCCAAATAAATAATTTATCTGCAAAATTTGTTTCCCTAAATCCATTCTATTTTACTGCTGAAATAGAAATTCCATCTTGGCATTTGTAGTCACTGAAATAGAGCTTAAAGTCATTCTGTTTTTCTTGGCTAGAGGCTACCTTGTTAAATAATGTTGTATTTGCTCACAAATGCAACGAGACTCAGTGGTAGTCTGCTTACTGACATTATTTCCTTAGGTACTTCTAGATATCAATGCTTTTAAACACAAGTACTCTTCTTACAATGTAATGACGTCTTCCTAATAATTTCTTCACATAGTGTAGCCTAATTCAAAAGGCTATGCAAATAAGATTGAGGACAGACTTCATTGAGCTCAAGGGGCTGATGGCAGTAGTCTTCCAGTAGAGGGGGTGTGGTGGACATCCTCTGTGTTGTGTGTGGATCTGAAACATCTCAAATTACTTGGCCATATTTGTCAGCTTAAATCCAGCAGGCTGCTTCATCAGCTAGCTGGACTGACACCTTGCTTTGTTATGCTTCTGTGCATCTTTTGCTTCCTCCCCTTATTTAGCAGTCAAGGACGCTGTTGCTGAAACAGGCAAGGGAGCTTTCTCCCCATTTTTTTCCAGAACTATAATCGGTGTCATTAGTTAAATGTATTAATGGGGGTAAATTCAATTTGGTGTCACTTCAGCTGCTGGAGACATTAGAATATATCTCTTACAGAGATGAGTATTTAGGTTCTAATTACATATAACCATGCTAACATATCAGATAATAACATGGCACTGAGACAGCAATTCTAAAAATTAAGTATGCTGATATTACTGAAGTCTGCCTTTATTTTCAACTTTTATGTTTTCTGAAATTTTTTTAAGGGGAAGTGGATGTTGGGTATCACTGTTCATTTTCAAATGTTTGTAGGTGGTTTATTGATACAGTTCTGCTTTGGCGGAAATAGATTTTAAAATGTCTCACCAGTTTAGCTGGGGAAGTTCCCATCTCAAAAACTCTTTTTTTTTTCTTTTTTTTTTCCTCCCCCCCCTTTTTTTTTTCCCCTTCCCCTTATATTTGTTACTAAACACTCTGCTCAAAATTCCTTTCTGAAAATTAAGAAACTCTTCCTGTCACATTGCCATGGTTATATTGTGATTTATGTGAGTTGATACAGCTACAGTCAGTAGTTTCATCTGTTAGAATGCCTTTTTTCTATTAGAATACCTTCCTAGATATGCAAAACTGTTGTATAGACACTGTAAGACTTACATAGAGAGGTTGCAGCTTGTTTGGGCTTTGGAAGCTTTTTTTTTTTTTTTTTTTCACTCCCTACACACAGAGCCTTACAGAGTGTGACTCCAGTTGCCTGTCCAGGGCGTCTACTGCCTACCACAATACAAGTAGCTGTTCCTGTTGATGTGCATATTTGTAGAGCAGTCTATGATAAAATTAAGACATATTTGGCAATAATTACAAGGATCAAGAATGTGCAGACTAAGTCAGGACTAAATCTTTCTGTTATATTGATAATAGCAAGTACTATTGGATATGTTTGAATGTTAAAACTAAATGTCTATTTTGACGAGTCTAACATGAGTAGACTTTTGGATCAAATAGTATTGAATCAAATACTATCAAAGACTGAGATTTTGATGAAAATAGTAATCTGTGGACCAAATAACCTGCAGGCTGCTATCTTCTTCTAAAAGGCATCAAAAAATATGTTTTGTTATTGTACTTGCTATTTTAAAAAGTGATTGGAGTATACTGCTAGAGGAAAATTTTATTTCTCTGTCTTTCTGGGGGTCTGTGTTTCTGCCTTAACAGTTGATATATTTAGCAACAGTGATGATTGGTCCTTCTAAGAAATTGCATCTTCCTCAGTTATCTTGTCTGGACTTATAATCACCTTAAAACTTGCAATTCTATATCACATTGTATTCTTGTATCTTCTTGCTGCATGTTTGCTAGAGAAGTAAAAATGGAATTATTTTAATTAAAAGGTTTCCTTCTATATAGGCACTATTAGGTATTGTTAGTAAGCAGTTAAAGCCTGCTGGAATGTGCTGGATTTTGAACTAAGGTGTTTGTAGAAAACCATCATGTCTCACATGTAATACTACTATCCTAATCTCATTAGTCTGCTAGTCTTCTATGTTTAATTTTAGAAAAGAAAGAAATGTTTTGGAAAAAATTCTATTTTTCTAGTGTTCTCAAGGTTGTCATGAAACCCTGTGCTATAGCTCACCTTTGACTAGAATATTTAGGATTTTTACATTTTTGACAGTTCATTTGTGTAGTTAAGGTAGTCTAGTGACAAATTCTTCATCTTGTTTACCAATAAAAGTATGATGCAATGTACAGTTTTAACATTAAACTACAAACATAACATAAAATTTCTTCTTACTTTTGCTGTGGTTTTTTGGCTATGCTTTTGAACATTTACTTCATGTGCTTTGCTCTTTGCCTGAAGTCTGTATAATTCTTTCCTAGACCTCCCATGCTGTTAAATGTGTGGGTATAATGGTAGTTTCCAAGCAGGTCACTCACCCCTAAAGAAAACACTTTCAGGTCATGTCATATAACCTGTGTTATAAGAACAGCTGTGGGTAAGATTCTAAAACTGAGTATCCTGATCTTTTTACATGGGTTTATTTGATGTTTTGTTTTGGTTTACTTTTCTTAGTTGAGAGATGGAGAGTTGTTATTATAATGTTAATACATTGATATATTTTTTTATTATTATTCTTAATAGATAAAAAAATACTTTGAACTTGAGCCACTTGCACGTGGAAAGCGCTGGATTCTTAAGCCCTGCTCCTTGGATGATATGGAGGCAGTAAAAGACAGCTTCACCCTTCTAATAAACTTGCTGGAAGAGAGAGACTTCGAACCTTCAAGAATGTGAAATGCAGGAGAGAAGAGTGGTTCTCCAGGTGTCACTGAACCTGCACATTCTGCTCACAGCTTAATTATGGTTTGTTATGAAGAGTATGCTGTTCATACACAGGTAGTGCAGAATGTCCCTTTATTAAATTAAATAATCTGTGAATTGGGTACACAACTATTTCCAGTAAAGTTGTCTACACTACTGAAATAGGGAGTTCCCCTTTGTTTACCACTGTTTCTGCACACTGCATGTTGCTTTCTTTCATCCTTGGTAGGAAATTTTACACGCACAACAATAACATAATCTCTGAAGGAGGAATTCTACCTGCTGCTTTGTTTTTTAAAAAATAACTAATGTCTTAAAGATTTAATACAAATTAGATGTTTACTCACCCTGCAGTATGGAAAGCACAGCCACTGAGAACCTTCATAGGATACCTTAAAGGCAAGCAGTTTCATGCTAATGCGAAGGTTAGTCCTGAAGTTTTACTACGTGAAAACACAGTTAACAGGTTACTTAATTCCTCTTCTGAAGCCACAGCATAACCTTGTCCAAGGCAGAACTGTTATTTTCTGGAAGTTTCCTGAAGGGTGAAATAGCAAACAAATGTGTGCAGATAACAGTATTTGGGAAAAATAGGTGACACAAACTGCTGGTCTAAGTAACAGTATTTTTAGAAAATATACAAAAGCTGGAAAGAGTAATAATTTTCTTTTAAAGTAGTTCCATAAGAGAAGCAAAGCAAATGTGCATTAATTCAACTGTGGAGGCTTTATTACTAGTTAGAAGTGTGACTGATTTTAAATAAAGATTGCTTCCTTTATCACTCACTCATAGAGTACTACTATTATCATAACATTGCCAAGGCATCTATACCATAATTAAGAGCTTTCCAGTGTTTGTACTATAAGCTTCTCTTTTCATGGGATTATAATTTGTTCTTTCAAACTTCCTCTGGGCTAAATGTTACTTAGAAGACAAAAAATTTATTCACTGGAACAAACATTTGTAATACGTTTGGGAAAATCCCATTTGGTTCCAGAAAAACAGTGCATATTTTATCTTTGAAAGATTTCCCCATTGTAGTTTGTAGGTTTTTGGCTACCTTTTGATGATTTTTTAAAACCTTATAAACCAATTTTGTCCATTAAAGAAACATGCCAGGTCAGTGTTTCATCATTAAGTCTGTCACAACAGGGTATGTGCAGATCAATCATTGGACTGATCCACGCCTTGAATGCTGTGCCTTGTGCATTTGGCTTCCCTCATGCATCAGTCTCTGCAAACACAAACTGCAGTCATGTGTCAGTGGTTCTTCATCAATTTTGATTGTTTTTCCAACTCATAACTTTTTTCCAGGCCTTTAAGCAACATATCTTTCCACTTTATTTTTTAAGTTTGAATTTTTTTGTAATTTCTCACTAGTTTATTTGGGAATAAGAAAATAGCAAGGTTCAGCTTTTAAAGGCTTATAAAACTAATTTCTTTATTACTTGCAATTATACTCTTTGTTAAACAAAATATTTTTAGCATGTTTTTTGTTTACTTTTCAATTTCCATGGATTTCATCCATTGCTCCCTTAGAATTACTTATGCCAAAATGCATGGTCTGATGATCAGTTTTAATTTGCTTCCTATTACCAGAAAGAAGATGGGAAAAACTTGTAAGCTCCTTGTTTAATTTTTTAATAGTGTAAGTAGGAAGCCTGAAGACCATCTCTTCTTGCTTTGTTTTACTTCTCATTCTTGACAAGTCAATCACCTCACTCCTAGTAGTCTTGGAAATACCAAAGAACTGGAATCCATTAATTTTAAAACACAGACAAGCACTGTGTTGTTTGGTTCTCTCTGCACAGTGTTTAGATGGGCCTCAGCAGCCTATCAGTTTCTCTTGCGTGGGTTGAAGAGGTTCCTTTCCTCAGATTTAAAGAGGAATTGGATCTAGTTTACGATTTCAAACTCTCTCTTAGCTGATGGGAGCTTAGAGGCTACAGTCTCCATATTTCCACAAGGCCCCCATATTTCTGTCCAGGTTAGGGACAGTGATAAATAAGAAGTGGTGAGGAGGAGTAAGATAATTTCCCAGAGGAAAGCGGGCAGTTTGGGGAGGCAAAAAGAGGGATTCAGAGCTTTTACTGCCTTTTCATTGAGCATTAGTTAAAAGATGAGAGATATGTTTAATTTTTTCCCATATTAAAGTTATGAAATAAGCCCAACTGTATTGCATTCTTAAAGCCTACTTATATGTACCTTCAGTGAGTCTGGTCCAAAAAATTACGAAATTAGAAGTTATTTTGGTCATGATTTCCTGACCATGCACTGTTGAAACGTGCTACATGATTAATCTGTACAAGGCCCAAGTAGTCAGTGAGAATACGGCTTTGGCATTTACCTGTGGCCACTCAGCCTAGGACCTCTGGATACTTAAAGCTTTTTCTTTAGGTAAATAACTGCACAAGAGAAGTGATGTTTTTATTTTTCTTTTTTTTCCCCTGAATGATTTTGAATATGCTTTTTCTTACTAGTACAGTGATCTGATCTGTTGTTGCCACAGGTTGAAACAATACCTCATAACTGCTTAAAGCTAAGACCAACACTTTACTTTGAATGTAGTTCTTTTGTGGTTTTGTGTTGTGGATGGACTTTATGGATGTGTACCTTGTTAATGTCTATAAACACTTTAACCTTTTTATGAGGGGATTAAAAATTTCCATAGCAGCTCACATCACACTTCCTTGTCTAAAGTGTTCTTGAATGCTCTAGCTATGGTAGAAAATGTAAGTACAATGCAGTTTTTATTCAGGAGGCCAACCTCAATTGTTTCTTCTTTTTTTTCCTTTCCTTTAATCTTTTCACATGAGTTCATCATTTAGATGAAATAAACTTGTGCACTAGGCTCTACTTTCCATGCAAGTACATTAAGGAGTGAACACTGTCTTTTTAAAAAAGATACTGTGCTTTAATGTTCTTAGCCATCTGTTAAATTACTTTGTGGGTGTATGTGTGTGTATTCATATGTGCCCACATTGGGCTTCTTCTCAGACCTGTGGCTGTCTGCAGAGTCTCAGTCATCTGAATGAAAACATTATCAATCAGTGTCCAACAACAGCTGGTTTTGACAAGCATCTGTCTGATGCCTAATGCTTTACAACTTGTCAATAAGACCTCTTTGTCCGCCCGCTCTGAGCTAGTGATCATACTGCTTCCATGTTGTGTCCTGTACTTTTAATTCTAGCATTTGTATGGAAAAAAGTTAAATCATGGTGGGTTTTTTTATATTCTTTCTTGCTGTATAATGCTCCATGTGTATTTTAGATTGCCTTTTCAAATGCGCTATAAAAAAATCTGTGATGTATTATTTCATTTAATTTCTTACATTTCAGTATATTTATAGATGTTGCAGATTTTTGTACTACATTAGTTAATACATTGCCTTTTTGTAACAGCAATTAATTTATATTACAAAAGTTTGTATCTTTACTGCAATCAAAAATATTAGTTAACTGCCATATTATCTTGACTTTATACTAAAAATACAGTGTGTATACAAAGAAGTTGACCCATTCAGGTGGACAAATGCTGACATGAGGAACTTGCACTCTTTGTGATTTATATGTGATTTCCACTGTTGGAAAGGGGAAAGGAAAAAGGGGAAAGGAA